>JBAWJQ010006667.1:0-306034 GCA_037783105.1 Bactrocera zonata | reverse complement strand
GCGGACTATCGCCGGATGAATAGAAACTGATGCAAAACGCGTGCGGACTATCGCCGGATGAATAGAAACTGATGTAAAATGCGTGCGGACTATCGCCGGATGAATAGAACCTGATGTAAAATGCGTGCGGACTATCGCCGGATGAATAGAAGCTGATGTAAATGCGTGTTTTTAACCGCGTGCCGAATATGCCACTAGTAACGTCCGCCGATGTGTATGTCTCGAAAAAGCCACGCTGCTTTCAGGACGAGCCCTTTTTTGCTCGTTGGGCTGTGGAGAGTTATGGTGGGTTGATGTACGGCGTGTATTGGTGTGTGTGTGTGGGTGTAGACTGCGGCTTCCAACGATGTTGACGATGAGTGTGGTCTCCAAGTGTGGAGAGTGTGCCAGTGTTGCTTTTTGCGTGTCACAGAGTTGCTTTATGAGTGGTGTGTTGTGTGGTGTAGGGGTGTATGAGGGCGGAACGCTAACTCATTTAGCCAAACATGACATCAAAACTTTTGACCAAAGCAAATAAATATATGTGGGCATCTGCCGAACGTTTATCCACACCCACGTTGGATATTGAAATAGAATTACAATATCGCTGATCGCAAATGATATTTTAAAAGGTTTATTTATAACTGTAAAATAGTTAATATAAGTTGATATAAAAGTCGCGCCAAAAACTAAATCGGAAAAATTTCACGTCTTTCGTCGTCGCGAGTTCGTCTTTAACTGCAACTTATTACACGTCTTCCGTCGTAACGAGTTCGTCTTTTACTGCAACTTATTACACGTCTTTCGTCGTCATGAGTTCGTCTTTAACTGCCACTTGTAGAATGTCGTCTTGCTGATGGTTCTTCTTTTGTTTGATATATTCGGCTCTAGTTGTTGAGTTGATAGCACCGTCAGTGTCCCAAAAATTTAGTTTTTAGTTTAAGACCGCTACCAAATTGCGTGCGTTTTCTTTTTCGCTGTGGATTTTAAGTATTTGTAATTTTGCTTGCTTGCATTCTTCACAGCGTTCGATGTTAAATAATACTGTAATTTCTTGCTAGATGAGATATATTTTGTTCGCATTTCTGCGCCGACCAATAATTCAAAAGGCGTAGTGTTGATACTTCTTGAATACGTTTAATTAACTGCTTGTTGAACTCTGTCCACGTTACCATTTTGTTGGGTCATATAAGCTGTGTTTCGACAAAACTGAAAGAATCATAGCGTTTAGCCTCTCTACTTGTCCGTTCGCGCGGGGTAGTTCTGTTGTTGTCTGGAATAACTTTATATTTTCACTGTCCCAACAGTTTGGAAGTCGTTTGAGGAAAAAACAGTTCCTCTGTCGCAGATATTTGCTGGATTTCCGAAAATCGTGCTCTAATTTTGTAGCTCCGTTATTACTTCTAACGTAGTTGTCGCCTTAGAGGGATACAACTAGCAAAATTTGGTGGATGAGTCAACCACGGCTAAAATATGCTTGTAGTTTTTACTTGTTGACTCTAGCGGGACCAGAAAATCTATATGAAATGTAGGTAGTGGTGATTCAGCGGATGTAGTAAGCCTTCTTTTACGATTGCTTAACATATGCGGTATACAAGAACTTTTCTATTTCTTAATTTTATCGTCAATGTTTTTTATGAAAAATCTTGAATAATGAGTTCTTTTGTCTTCTTAACAGCGAAATGACCTCTGTTATGAGTACGTCTAATAATTTGATTTTGCATACACTCCGAAACTGCTATTAATTCGTTGTCATTATAGATTTTGTATAAAATATTCGATTTGAGAAAATAGTTATCATAAAATTTTTTATTATTGTTGACTACTTCTCGAATTGCTTAGTTTTCCATCTTGTAGTTATGCGTGGAGATGGAGCTATGTGTAAAAGTTGACGAAAGTGAGGAAAGTTCTCAGATTTAAATTCACTTGGGAGTGGCCAGAAACGATTCTTTTGCATATGGCTTAAGCAACTGACGACATCCGACCTTTGACAAAGTATCCTCTGGATAGCCAGAAAACGTCCGTTTAAAGGCGAGCTAAAGTGAGAAGAAGAAACATCCCCTCCACAAGGTTTGCGCTGGGTTTGGGACCCGCAACGTAAAAAACACCACCAAGGAAAATAAGAAAATAGCCTTGGATAAGAGAAGCCCCTTTTGATAACAACCCTTGGAAATCGGTTAAGCATTATGATTTAAGGACATGCCCCTGGAATGTCCGGTCCCTTAATTGGGAAAGTGCCCCTGCCCATCTGGTTGATTTTCTCGTTAGAGTAAAGGCTGACATCACCGCCGTCCAAGAAATACGATGGACGGGACAAGAACTGAGGAGAGTAGGCTTTCGGAAAATGCGAAAGAATAGCTGGTAGGATGAGGATTCCCGTGTTGCAGTGGAGAGAAAACAGACTGCCTACCTCGCAACGTTACAATCGACCGCAAGACGTGCGGGATCCAAGGGTTGAAGAGGGAAGCGAGGGGTGATGCTCGAAAATTCTACGAAAAAATGCGGCGGCTAACATACGGTTCCAAGACCAGAGCATACTCTTTTAGAAGTCTTAGAGGTGATCTAGCTACAGATACCTAGAGAATAAATAATTTATGGAAGGAATACTTCTCCAGCCTGCTGAATAGCAGTGCAAGCAAACATCAAGAGAAGGCGAAACCGGTTATCCAATCGATGACGATGTAGCAGCCGGTCCATTGCCCGACCATGAAGGAGCTCGAATAGGAATTACCCGCCTAGAGAACAACAAAGCGGCGGAGGCCGATGGATTGCCGGTCGAGCTAGTCAAACACGACGGCGAAAGCAAGCCCGACAATTAGAATTTAAGACAAGAACAGAAATTAAGCTATATCCACGTTCTACGCACCGCATCTAATCCGGATTTTATCCGGCCAAGGACTGTTATTTCCGCGATCTAACCCCGTTTAGATCGGTGAGTATAAATTTAAGTTTGTCGTCACTAGAGCAACGCCTTGCAGCAGGGTTGCTCCGTATCCTGACTCGTGCCAGCATTGAGTCCAACCCGGGCGCGGAGGAATTTTCCTGCTACGTTTGCACCAAAAGCTCCATCTAAACTCCACCTTGGACAGGTGTAATATATCCAATGGATGGACCCATCTTAAGAACTGCTCAGAGGCTTTAAGACATATAGGGAGTGGTCCACGAGTTACGTGGCCCCATGTTGCCAACGCACTACACCGACATTAGCGCCATTAGTCGCGTACTGCGCCGCCACTCACCCCGAGTGACCAACAGAGGACCTCTCCGGTACACAGAAGTTTAAACAGTCGACATAACACCCATTCTGACTTCTTCTCCCCCCAACCTTCATCCCGCTCCAATCCTCGTGTGAGAACCACTCAGAAACTCCTGGATACTCGCACAGTCTGTTCCTTGTGTCAGACCGTTGCAGTCGGAATGTCACATCAATAAAGTGCAATTGCTTGCCCCGCCAATCCCACTAATCTGACTCCCTCTTCCCTTTGGTCTGACCCCGTTGAAACAGCACGTTACTTGGGCCTCACGTTAGATGACGTCGACTACAACTTAGATAATCCTTACCAATAACCCTTAAAACAACAATTCACAAAAAGGGAGTCCACACAATCTGCGCCAACTACCGTGGGATAAGTCTGCAAATAGTCTAGATTAGGCCCCCACTTCAATGTTGACAGTCATAACTTCGAGGTTGTAGATAATTTCGTCTATCTTAGAACCAGCATTAACAGGCTCGATCTCCAATGCAGAATAACTCTTTCCAAAGGGTTCTACTTTGGAATGAGTAGGCAATTGAGAAATCAAGCCCACTCTCGACGAATAAAAACCAAACTGTCTAAGTCACTCGTTATTTCCATCCTGCTATATGGTGCAGGGGCATGGACGATGAGTAGACATTACGAGTTTTTGGCCACAGCGAATATCCCTCGATGGAACGATGAGCTGTATGATATATATGACGACATTGACATAATTCAGCGTATTAATTGGCTATAATCATGTAAGCGGTGTCTATGCCAGTAAGGATGAGAAGCGACATGTTTTATACGATTGCCACTTCTGTGTTCAACCACACAGTTAAATTCTTGTAACAATAGTGTCCACCGTGTTATAGTGTATTCGTGAACGCGTTACAGTCCGTTACTAACTTAAATTTGATACCCAGTAAGTACACCCTAAACTTTGTTAGCGCCTCTATCACTGCAAGTATTTCGAGTCGATAGCTTGTAAGTTTTCTTTTTTCATCAGTCGTTTTTCTACTCATATAGTAAATTGGATGAAGTTGATCGTCCTTTGGACTTCTGTTATAACATAGCCGCTAAACCGTCAATAGAATCGTCAGCATGAAGCTGCGTTTCGTATTTCTGATTATAAATACCAAGTATCGGATTTTCGATTAGAGTTTTCTTGAGTAAATCGAAAGCTTTTTCTTCTTTATATACGATCTTAAACGAACAATTTTGTTTCGTCATGTCTGTTAAAGGTTTAACCATAATAGAATAGCTTGGTATGAATTTTCTAAAATGATCTCCTAATCCCAAAAAACTAAGAAGTTGTTTCGCCGTCTATGGTATTCTATAATTTAATACTTATTTTTTCTTCTGTGGTGATGGCCGCAACGTCTGGTTCTCAATGACATAACCGAGAAATGTAATTTTATTTTTCAAGAACTGACATTTTTTAATGTTTAACTGCAACCCGTAGTCTCTGCATGTGCTGATTACTTCTTCAAGGCTCTTTACTGCTTGCTCTTCATTTCTGCCTGGGATTATGATGTCGTCGATATATGGTAACGCAATACCTTTTCGTGTTAAATTTCTAAAAATCGAGATTATGTGCCTCTGAAAATCGATATAATTGGTTGTCTATAAGCGGAAGTGGGAATCGATCTTTAATAATTACTTTGTTAATTTGACGAAACTCTATGCAAAGTCTGTGTGATCCGTCTCTTTTTTTAACTAAGACAAATGGACTTATAAAATCTGTATAGGACTATTCTATTATACTGTCTTCAAACCATTCGTCGACTTGATCATTAACGATAGCTACTTGTGAGAGAGGTACCCGACAAAATATTGGCGATTCATCACTAAGTACAGTTCGCATTTCTACATCGGTTGTTGCAACCTTTTTGGGTTCATAATTTAATATTTAGGGGTTCCACATAGTCTCATAAAGTTATAAGTTATAACGATCCGAAAACATAACGTTCAGAGTTGAATTTGCGTAAACTTATTTTAGTAATCAATGCAACAACACATTTTTTAAACTAGTATGAAAATTTATGATTTCATGACTTTACGATGCTTTATGACACGTTGTGAGTACCCCATTTAATTTGCGCACTATTTGTTTAGCAGTTGCACTTGCGTTAACACCTTTAACTAGTTCATAATTGTCGGTTAATATATCTATTTTCATTAATGGTACTTCTTCGTTATTTTCGTTGTCCACTTGAACCTTTTTAATTTATAAACCTTCCCGATTTAGGGGTTTCACATAGTTATAAGTTATAACAATCCAAAAACATAGCGTTCAGAGTTGCATTTGTGTAAACTTATTTTAGTATGCAATCCAAAAACAAATTTTTTAAACTAGTATAAAAATGGATAATTTTACGATGCTTTATGACACGTCGTGAGTATCCCAATTGTCTGCCTTTAGGCATAAGTATTCGCCAAAAACCACTTTGATATCCTACAATTGGTTGGCACAACGTAAATGTTAAATGAAATATTTGACCGTCTATTTGTATATCGTGCTCGAGGTAACCGTCTGGTTTTATTTTATTTTCGTTAATAATTGCACCAAACCCTATTAACGATATAAAGGATGGGCCATCTAACTTTTGAATTATCTATATTTCGACATTGGAAACGTCATATACCATTCGAAAAGTGACAGATATTCAGTTAAAAGTCTAAAATTTACGAAATGGGTCGCTATTCACCAGAAGAAAACTGGGAAATATTGAAAAAAAACCGAGGATGGTCATTTTTACCGAAACATCATCTTTTCGGACGAGGCTTATTACATGTACTTAATTTCGGTTTATTTAAATTATTATACACCGCTTTGTTACGATATTAAATTTGCTTCCAGTGTCGAACAGTGCTAGGTAGTTACGATTTGGCGACTATTCGTATTCCTTTCTTTTTTTATTTTGTTCACAATTTACCGAAATATGTCCGTATCCATTACACTCAAAACTTTTTCTACCTCTTTCTTTGTTTATGCAGTTTTTTGAAAAATGTCCTTTATCACCACAGTTGTAGCAGTTGATTTCTTTCTTCTTTTTACCATAGATAACTGGATCAGAATCTCTTTTCTTGCTCTCTGGCTTGTCAGCTGGCAGGGCACCCTGATTTGTTTTCTAAGCTGGCAACAAAACACAATCAGGGTGCCGTCACCCAGCAGTTAGTGAAAAAGGCGGGATGCCAGAAG
Source organism: Bactrocera zonata (assembly GCA_037783105.1). Taxonomy (NCBI): domain Eukaryota; kingdom Metazoa; phylum Arthropoda; class Insecta; order Diptera; family Tephritidae; genus Bactrocera; species Bactrocera zonata. The sequence continues at coordinate 299,614 of JBAWJQ010006667.1, read as the reverse complement.
GGCAGCGCTATAATTACTTGACGAAACTAGTGTGAAATGATATTTCATTGAACTGTGCGAACATATTTTGGCAAAATAAATGTTTATTTAAATTAATTAATGATTTTGCATTTTAGCATTTATATATGTATGCATTTTCAAAGTGTTTAACTTAGTGTTTTGCATAATTTATTATATACCCAATCTAATATTTTTCAGCAGTGGCATCATTGGCAAATGTTATACAAAATGCGAGTTTTGACAGCTCTCTCTCGAATCAAAGAGTCTCGTATCAAGTTATCCATGCTTTTTACTTTGTATACTCTTTTTCACTGTAGTTATACCATGATTATTCGTATTATGTTTGCGCGTGATTTCGTAGATCACATGATTTCGAGGGTTGAGTGGTTTACCCCACTAATCTTATAAATTTTTCAAGATTTCGCCATACAAAAATGACAGTTCCAAATCACTTAATTGAAATGATTTGAAACTGATCCATGCAAAATCTCTCTGTGCGACTCTGATTTTGCGCCATCTACTTGTCAGCATTTTAAATCTGTTACATTATCAGCTGATTTAAACACTACAAAGAGAAAAAAAATGCAAACAAACAATTTTTTTTAAGCAATGAATCTAATTTCACCTGAAAATCGACTTAACGAATGAAAAAATGCATTCACTATTTCTATTATATGGAAAATATTTTAAAAAAGACGGCTTTTATTTCCAAATACTATATGACAATCATTTCTTTTGATAAATATTAAGCGATGTGGCTTCATGAATGACAATAGCAGCTGTTTTTTTATCTTTATATCAGTAGTGAGAACACTGTTGGGTTATGAAATGATTAAATGTAATCTAATCTTTTAAATTTTCGGTCTGAATATGGTATTAACTTTTCTTTGAAATCGTTTCAATTTTTGCCACAGTATAGCATTATTTACATTTAAGTCAGTAATGCCATCAATTATATATTGCATTAACGCATCATTTTCTATAATACTATAGAGTTGTGAATAATTTTACATTTTTCATATTAGTGGCATCACCCCTCCACCTCATCTCTCTACCTTCAATTCTACTGTCAACTCTTCTGTCGTCCTATTGTCGTTGGCAATGATAGGAATATATTGAAGTTAGCGAGAGCGACAAATGTCGGCCTGCAGTCATGTAGTCGTGCAGCTGTCAAAATAACAGTGTTCATAAAAACGTGTGTATTTTAATATTTGACAGATGTCGTTTGCGGTCTATCGCGAGCATTGTGTTCAGCATATGACGACTTGTTTGAGTACAAAAGGCTATAATTTCGAATGAAATTTTGTACCTCACTCGTTTAATATATGCGTTATGAAATAAAAATAAATTAATTTAAAAAAGTATTATAGTTTATAATGGACCGCACTTGTAACAGAATTTATGGCAGGACTAAGTACGTTTCTGACTAAAATCTGAAAGTCATTCGCTGACGAGTACTTTAAAAGAACCATTGAGTCCTGGCAATTATGTTAACAATAGAAAAAAGTATTTATTAAAAAATTGCCAAAATATTTGTCGCCAAAATTGTTCTACTAATTTTCACTAATATTCTGTGCAATAATTGAGAAATAGGGATATTTCATCTTTATGGATGAGCGGATATCGTTCCGTTCCATTGCTAGCAATGTCATTTTATTGGTTTCAATTGACCCTTGCTTGAAGAGGCAACATGAACATGCTAGAACCAGATATATTTATAGAGAAGGTTCACGATGTCAAAAATTTAGGGATATTTCAATTTTGGGATATTTACTGTTTTGGATGAGTGCATTTCACCACAGAAAATTATTAGCGCATTTCACCACTTAACATCAGGGGCATGACAATAACAGAACTGAGTAGTTGTTAGAGCCAATGGGAAAAAATATGTTAATATATATCAAAGGGAGCCAATGTACATACGTTAAAGCTAATATAAACATATATATTTATATGCAGGTGTTTTCTGGTTGGTGGAAAAGTTCTTGTATTCTAAGTATGTATGTATGTATATGCAAGTAGTTGGATTCCTTCTAATCCTAATACATTTGGGTGAGGAAATTGCGCCAAAAATGAAAGTTGAAAAAGAAATCGTCAACGGAATTTTAGTTTTGATAGAATTTCGTCGAGAAAAGTTTAGCTCGGTCGCCAATTCGTTTTCTTAGTGTATTAAGTAATTTTTAATTAATTTTCATTAAAAAATGGCTAGAGTAAGGAACTGTCGCGTTCGCGAGTGTGAGACAGAATCTTCCGGAAGATTCTTCTCATTCCCTAAAAGAGAGGAGGAGTTCCCGAAGTGTGTGGAAAATTTACGGATCCCACCAACGCAGGATTTACCCACCCACAATGCATTTGTTTGCATTAAGCACTTCGAACAAAGTGCTGTGGGTGTGAAAAAGTTGAAGGCACATGCTGTGCCCACCCTAAACCTTGGTAAGTGATGTTTTTTAAAATCTAAAATGTGCATGAGTTTTATTTTGTATATACATATATGTAAGTACATATCGCTCATTTACATGAAAAGTGTCATAAGTTGTTTTTAGAACATGGAAACCAGCATAAGTTTATTGAATAAAGTAGTGAAGTGCAGTAAAATATTTTCTTTGGCATAAACGTTGTTTGTGAAAAATATAAAGTAATTTTTATCGTAAAATATCTCGTGTTAGATACAAAAATCTTGTGTTCATGTAAATGAGCGATATAATGTATGTGTATGTACATACATACATACGTACATATGTAAGTGTACATAATAATAGAAGTGTTTTAAGTTCATTAGGTATGATTCAATTACAATTTATAAATAAGAATAAATTTTTTTCTAGATATAAAAAGTATATAATTCGATGATACCGTGTACCGGTGTACTCACCCGTTGATTAGCGACGAAAAAAGTGCAGACAAAATGATGCGTATATGCGCGCGGATCGTAATAGAAAGAGAGTGGTGCCTAGTCCGTCGGTCCCTTTTGTTCTTTTTTGTGCGGTGTTCTCATGTGTGTTGAATTCGTGATGCTGATATTGTGTGCGTGTGATGAGGAATGTGATGAGTTGGTGTGTGTGGGATGAAATGATGACGCGTGGAGTTGGTGTGTGTGCGATGAAAAGATGATGTGTTGAGTATGGTGTGGATGTGTGGGGTGTAGATTATTATATTAAGAGGGTCAGGTGCTCATTTAGCCATCCCGGCCCCCCTAAACGACTGTTTAGCCTAAAAGGCGCTGCAGCTGTTGCAGCGTTGCCACATCGCTGCTCAGACCCGCAGCTCGACGAGATGGTGACCCAGGCTGTCGACGCCGCAGTGATGTTCCGCTCCGCTGGGGTGCGGCACGAGCTGAGGGTTGGAATCGGGGTATGCGGCTGCGATGGATGGGTAGCCGATTCACCTCGCGTGACGAGCTGCGGTGTAGCAGCGTGTGGTGCGGCCGGTGGCACATTTGGCACAATCCACGTGACTCACGCTCAGTAGTTGCATGAGTGTGCGACAGGCAGTTGGTGCAATGCCCGTGGGCCTGAGCAACTTGCTGCCGTTGCAAAGGTCGCATACCCCTAAATATTCCACAATGGTGGAGACGATGAGGGCGTCGACAGATGGGACACCTTATCCGACGGGTCTCCGAAGTCTGTGATGGGTTTGGTGGTGGTCGCGTGCCACCACGAGGTGCGGAGGGTAGGACCGCTGCAGGTGCGGTTGCCGGTACAGGTTCCGGCGTTGTTGCTGGTGCAGTTGCCGGTGCAGCGGCCGATGCTGTTGCACCTATCGTCCGGGGCGCTGGGGTAGGCCCGTTGCGTGGCACATTCGTAGCCGCGCGAGCGGTTGACGTATTTGCGGCTGGCGTATCTATATCCATGGTAATCTGTATAGAGAAGATTATTGATTATAAATTTCTATCAGATAAGCAAACATGGTGAACGTGCCACGATATGTGGCATGAACGTGTCGTCATATTGATCGACAATTTTTTGGCTAAGATTCTTGGTTATTTTATACGGCATCTTAATTCGAACGGTTTATAATTTTTTTGCGGTTGTTATTGGCGTACTTCTCGTTTTAGTGTTAAATTGGGTGGCTGTTTTTTCGATTTTCGGATTCGCGTTCGTCGGTGGTGGGTAAAAAGCACAGCTTCACGAGCGGTCTGGTTAGTGTTCCGTTTTGCGTACGGAAATCCACGACCCGGATGTGACCGTCGGAGCCATAATGAAGCTTTTCTATGCGGCCAAGTCGCCACTCGGTAGGGGGCAGACAATCATCATGAATGAGGACACAGTCTCCATGTTTAGGCGCCTGTTCAGGAGTCTTCCAGCGGTATCTTTTGTGGAGATCCTTTATATATTCGTCCTTCCATCGGCGGCTGAAATCATGATGGAGAATTTTAATTCGTTCCCATCGATTTAATAGGGATAGCGACTCCACGCCTGGCTCAGGAATGGCCAGGATGGGTGCTCCTTTTAGAAAATGCCCTGGAGTTAAGGCGGTGAAATCTGAGGGGCCTTGCGATAGTACCGTGAGTGGCCGTGAATTGAGAACGGCTTCAATTCGATTTAATAACGTCGTGAACTCTTCGTAATTGAATTTATAATTTCCAGCTACCCGTTTGAAATGGGATTTGAAGCTTTTTACAGCTGATTCCCATAAACCGCCCATGTGAGGAGCGCTTGGGGGTATAAATTGCCAATTGATACCTTGAGGGGCGTACTTTTGTATGATGTCGGGTGACACTTGTTTTAAAAAATCCACAAATTGCTTTTCTGTGGCTCGTAGAGCTCCAATAAAGGTTTTGCCATTATCGCTCATAATTTTTGAAGGGTAGCCACGTCGAGCGACGAAGCGAGCAAATGCCGCGAGAAAAGCCTCCGTCGTCAGATTACTACATAGCTCAAGATGTACTGCCTTTGTCGTGAAACATACAAAGACAGCCACATAGCCTTTCATGAGAGTGGGAGACCTTAACATAGACGCCTTTACCTGGAAAGGCCCAGCAAAATCAACACCTGTTGTGGTGAAAGGCAGAGCGAAATTGCAGCGTTCCGGTGGAAGTGCCGCCATAATCTGCGTTCGCATCTTCTGCTTGTGCATAGTGCAAATCTTGCACGTGAAGATGCACTTCTTGATTTGCGGCTTAAGACGGGGGATGTAATACTCCTGGCGTACCATCTGTTGCATGAGGCGATGTTCGGCGTGTAGCATTAAGATGTGGATGTAGTGGAGGAACAGTGTGGCAGATGGTGACCTCTCTGGGATTATTATAGGATGACGTTCGTTGTATGTTAGGCTCGAATTAGCAAGCCGACCATTGGCACGAAGCAAACCTTTCATGTCCAGAAATGGGTTTAGGACTAAGAGTGAGCTCTTTTTATCAATAGGCTTCGATTCTCTTAGTAGTGATATATCGCGGCTGAGATAGCGCTCTTGTGTATATGTTATTAGTGCGACCTTTGCCTTTTGTAACTCTAGGTGCGTCACTGTGTTGCATGGGAAATTATGTGATCCCTTAACTTTGCTTTTGAGTTGTTCTATGAATTTGAACATATAAGCGACTACTCTGAGCGCTTTTGGAAACGAGGAAAATCGTTCAAGGATGTCGGCATCATCCAATAATGTGTGAAAGGTGGCGATTTTTCGACCTTCCGGTGCAATAATGTTGCGCATGGGGGATTGTGGCCAAGAATCAGGAGATTCTATCAACCATCGGGGGCCATTCCACCAGAGGGTGGTAGTGGCAAGGTGCAGTGGCTTGCACCCTTTTGTACCTAGATCGGCAGGATTGTCAGCACTGGCTACGTGACGCCAAGTGGCTGATCCCACTAGGTCAAGTATTTGAGACGTTCGGTTAGAAATATACGTCTTCCATGCATGTGGTGGTTTTTCCAACCAGGCTAGTACAATTTCTGAATCGGACCACATATATAGTTTGCATTTTGTCATATTTAAATGCATTTGCACCATGGCTACTAATTTTAAAAGTAGTAGTGCGCCACATAACTCAAGTCGTGGGAGACTTATAGTTTTTAGAGGAGCCACCTTTGCTTTTGCTACTAATAAGTGGCTTGTGGTCGTGGTATCACTTTGCGTGCGCACATAGATAGTAGCGCAGTATGCCTTTTCTGAGGCGTCACAAAAGCCATGTAATTCAACTTTGTGATCCGGAGAGTAATTTACCCATCGTGGAATTTGAATCTGAGAAATGTCATTCAGATTGTTTGCGAACTGGGACCATTTTTCTAAGCGAAGAGGTTTCACTTGTTCGTCCCAGTCGGTTCCGTCTAGCCATAATTCTTGTATTAAGATTTTCGCTTGGATCATAATTGGCGAAAGCCTTCCTGCGGGGTCGAAAAGTTTTGCCACCGAGGATAAAATCTGTCTTTTCGTTATGGCTGATAATGCGGATATGGACTCTGTCGTGTATGAGAACTGGTCCGATATCGCATTCCATTGGATGCCTAATGTTTTTGTTGTACTTTCTTTTTCGAAAATAAGGAAATTAGTGTCCAACAAATTGTCTTTTGGTATATTTTTTAATATAGTTGGGTGATTTGCCGTAATCTTTTTTAATGGAAACCCTGCGGATGTGACGGCTTGGATTACTTGTGATAATGATTCGTATGCTTGTGGAAGACTGTGACTTCCAGACAGAATATCGTCTACATACGTTTGTGTTTTTAACACCTGGGTCGCCAGAGGAAATTCTGACTTGGTGTTTTCAGCCAATTCGTGGAGTGTTCGAATGGCTAAATATGGTGCACAGTTAACGCCAAATGTAACTGTTTTTAGTCTGAAGTCGGGAAAGGACTGGTGGGGGATCTTCGGAACATAATACGTTGAAAATCTTGGTCGTCTTTATGTACGCCTATTTGCCGATACATTTTTTCAACGTCCCCATTGAATACGTATTTGTATATACGCCAATTTAATATCAGAAGCATTAAATCTGGTTGGAGTGTGGGTCCCGTAAATAGGATATCATTTAGGGAATTCCCTGAACTGGTGGTTTTCGAAGCTTTAAAAACAACTCTTACCTTTGTTGTTTTTTTGTCTGGCTTTACTACTGCGTGATGTGGCAGGTAAAAGGAGTAGTATTTGCCATTGACGATTTTCTCCCCTGGGTTTACTTCCTCCATATGATCTAAATGGAGGTATTCTTCTAACACACCATCATATTCGGATTTGAGTTCGCCTTTTTTAAGTAGGTTTCTTTCCATGCTTAGAAACTGCTGAATTGCAGAGGTGCGAGAGTGACCTAAGTCGAGTGTGTTAGGAAATTGTTGCTTAAGTGGTAGTCGTACGACGTACCGACCATTTTCTGATCTAGTAGTTGTGGCTTTGTAAAAATCCTCACAATACTGATCTTCAGGGATTGTGACTGATATGGGAGGGGAGCTCTTCTAGTTCCCAAAATTTTCTCAATTGTGAATTGAGGTACTCATTTGAGACTTCCTCAACTTGAGTTGTCAATGTTGTAACTGGTTTCGCAACGTCCACTTAGAACCCATCCGAAAATGGTATTTTGCGCCAGAAGTGTTTTGGTAATTTTCTCAATACCTTCGAGAATAATTTGTGGTATGAGATCGCTGCCTAATAGGAGATCTATTTGAGCGGGGGTGTTGCAGTTTGGGTCTGCTAGCTTCAGGTGTGAAACCTTTTGCCAATGTTTGCTATTTATGTGATAGCTGGGTAACATATTGGTTAATTGCGGTAAGACAATAGCTTCTGCTTGTATGCACTTATCCGCTTTGGGGGAAAAGAGGGTAATGGGGCAGATTTTATTTGAGTTTTGAACAACTCTTCCGCCCATTCCCGTTATTTCAAAGTTTGCCAGTTTTGTTGGTAACTGTAGCCTGTTTTGTGCCCTAGACGCTATAAACGATCGTTGTGATCCTTGGTCTATTAAGGCTCTGAGTTTAAACAGTTCTCCTCGGTGTTCGATGGAGACCACTGCTGTGGGTAATAATACCCTACTGTGATTTCCGCTATGTAGCGTTTGGGTTTTCAACGCCTTTGAGCAGCATGGTGCTTCTTGGCAGTTTTCAGAATTTGTTGTGGCTCGTTTTACGTTTGCATTGTTCGGGGGTGAGCTGGAAAAATTTGTTATATGTAACATTGAATGACACAATTAAATTTGCTTTCGCAATCTTTAAGCGTATGCGCATGTGACAGACAGTTGGTACATAATTTTTTCGTTCTTACGAAATTGTTTCGATCGCCAACATTCATTTTTTAGAATTTTTCGCATAATTTTAGTTTGTGACCTCCTCTACAAAGTTCGCATGACGTTTGCTTATATTGTTGATGTGATGAGTTGGTGTGTGTCGGATGAAATGATGACGCGTGGAGTTGGTGTGTGTGCGATGAAAAGATGATGTGTTGAGTATGGTGTGGATGTGTGGGGTGTAGATGTATTATATTAAGAGGGGGGTCAGGTCTGTTTGAATTGTAATATCAAACTGTTTGATTTGTATGATCAAACTTTAAACTTAAATCAGATTCTTTAGATTCTTACCACTGGCACGTTTCTAAGCTGAGAAATATTTCATTCTAATATTATTTTCAAATTTCAAAGCTTTAAATACTATTTTTCACAATATCCTAAATAACTAAATTTATGTACATGTGTCCAGGGGCGAATCCAGAGTAGAATTTTAGGGAGGGAACTACTTATATAATTTTGTACTTGCAACTCAAAGTCTTTTCCTTCGCGGAGTGTCACTTATGATGGAAATAATGTATTACTTTTAACTTTACCCCGTTGATCCGCGCATGTGTGTATGTTTATGTTGCCTATTGTTTTAACATACATATGGACATATGTACTTTGTGTTCATGTGCGTACGTTTACAAACATTGTTTTGCATGACAATGCATTTCATATTCAATACATGCAATGTATGTTCAATATATTTGAACATAGATATTTAATATTAGTGGACTGTATGTTTTTATATTTTCTTATCTTATTATATTGCTGTACTCCGTCCTTTAGTAGCAACAAACATTTTCAATTTTGAACAATTCTATTAACCAATTTTTCCAATTAAAAAAATTTTCGACAGATATATTATAAAATTGTTTAAAATTTATCAAAGTAGAAACAGTGTTTTGAATTTGATTTAAAATTATATTTAAATTTTAATTAGTTTTATATATTATATATACGTACATATTGGAATTTCCTTAAAAATTTTTTATGTACATAAATAGGATACGACGAACCCCCTAAGCATTTGTGGACGACTCAATTTCCGGTTCCAAGATGCTGCATTTCGAATTGCGTTAACAGGTAGAAAACGCTCTACAAATTTCCTAAAGAGAAAGATGTTCGAGAAAGTTGGGCAAAGGCTTGCAACATAGTTGTGTCGCCTTCCGATAGTCTTTTTATTTGTCGAAACCATTTCGATTCGCAGTACGTTACGAAGTTCAAACTATTGCCTGGGGCTTTTCCCTGTTTCAGATTAGATTCAGCACTAAGTCGTAGCTCATCTAGTGCTGACTCTATTTGGGTGTGCCCGCCCATTTCTAAAACTTATGGTCGTCCTGAGGTAGCTGTAGGAAGTAAAGAAGAGAAGGACGACATAACTTTGAGGGAATTCGAAACATATTCAATTTTAGAAGAAAAGAGATTAGAATTAGAACCCCAAAATGACGACGTAGGCTATGCATTAGATAGTCGTGAACGATTTGCTCGATCGGCACGTTGCTATCAAAGTACTGCGCTTAAATTTAATAAGAAGATCAAGGAGTTAGAGGCTATTATTAAAGACTTGGAAAAAAGGTATCAAGACCTTAGTAAATGTGCAATAGTTGCGGATGTAAATTCAAGCAAAGATGCTTTAACATTCGCTAGGATGATCGTCACCAAGCGTACTATTTTCAGTGACGATGAAAGGGCATTGGCACAAAACATTAGGTACATGTCCAATAAATCCTATATTTTTATGCGTGACAATTTAGGTTTCGCTTTACCAAGCAAGAGCTCTCTTTTGCGATGGCGCCCCATAAAGTATGTTGTCCCTGGGTTCTATGCCAATGTCTTGGAAAATTTTGAGAAATTAAAAAAAAAAATGTCCGTTTTAGAACGAAATTGCGTTCTTTTATTTGATAAAATATCAATTAAGACCGACCTAACATAGAGTTAGGGATGTTATTGATGGGCTTGTCGATTATGGAGAAGGCCATCGTGAAATGAAATAAGGTAGTAAGTATTGTTTTTTCATGATAAAAGGGTTGAGTTCCAATTGGAAATATGTGTTTTCATATTATATTTCCAAAAATGTACTTTCTACATTCAAATTAGAAGAAATTTTGAATAATAACATCACAGCACTAAAGTCAATTGGTCTAAACGTAAAAGCTTTGGTCTGTGATCAATGGCCCGTATATATTTCATTTATGAATTATTTAAATATTTCTGAAGAAAACCCCTTTTATTTGCACGAAGGTTCCAAGATATATTGTTTATATGACTACTGGCATCTAATTAAGTCCGTCCGAAACACATTTATGAAATATGATATTTCAACTCCAGATGGAATAGCCAGCTTTAAAGTTATAAAAAAACTTTACTTCATAGATCAGAACAATACATGTTTCAAGATATGTCCAAAACTCAAAGAGGCCCACGTATATCCTAGCGTTTTTGAAAAAATGTTCGTAAAACGTGCAACCCAAGTTCTGAGCAATTCGGTTGCGGCTGGCATAGAAATGGCCGATAGCCAAAATTTATTCGGCTCCGACGAATATATATTAAACTGTACAAAGCCTACGCAGTTATTTGTTAAAAAAAATAATAATCTATTCGATTATCTAGACTGCAAAAATTTTATTTCAAAAAATCCCTTAAAATATCCGCTATTGAAAAACGACTCCGGGAGGGTCCAACGCCTCTTTGATTACCTTAAGTATTTGAAATCAATAAAACTTCCGAACATGGCTCACAGTAGGTGTATAGGTGGGTTCTGTTCCACAATTGTTGGAATGATTCAGTTGAGCCAAGAATTATTCAGGGAACAAAAGGAATTAAGTTATATATTCCTTGGGAAACTGAATCAAGACGCGTTGGAAAAATTTTTTTATAGAGTCCGGGCTAGTCAATGTGTCGAGGGTTGACGCGACGACCAAGCGTCACAACATTATGTTGTTGATAGAAAATTTAAGCTGTGCTGAAAAAAACAAACGAACGAACGCCAATCATCGCCGCTTCCCTTGCCGCTACAACAGCTTCGCCGATAAACTAGCGTAAATATGTATGTTTTTGTATGAGCTTGCATACATATCGACGCAGATTTTTGCGAGCTACGGCAAAATATTTTAGATTTGGCAAATATTTTAAATCGTCGAGAACTTTGTTGCCACTTTTTGTCACTCCTTTCTGTGTTTTGCGAGTTTGCGGGTTGTCAGTTTTACAGCAGTACAAATATCAGAAATTGTTCAATTTGTGATTTTTAGCTTTTGCCATCGTCGTGAAAAGACTCTTGCAGGCAAAGGCATCATCGGGGAGATGTAATGATATTTGCTTTTGTGAATGAAGAAAGTGTGCCTGTTGAAAATACGCTTGCTTCATGAATGAAAATGTTGTTGCGTGTTTTACTATAAATTTAGGCATTGGCTATTTGGCTGCCATATTGAATTGTGACGCTGATGATGCTTTTCGAGACAATTGTTGTCTTTTGTTGGTGACATATTTACATGTGTATACCCATATATATATGTATGTAGGTTTGTGTACACATTATTTGTTCGGCAATATGTACATGCGTATGTATTTACATATGGAGCAGTGCGAGCACATTTTATAACTGTTAAGTGATATCATGATTTAAATTTGAATTTTACTTACATACATATGTACATACTATGTATATGTATCTGCAGATACATGATTATGTAAGACAAATATGACGACAAATAAAAAAACATACATACATACATATAAATGTATGTACGTATGCATGGTATATGTACATATATTGTAACAATTTTTTTAGCAACAAATATAATACAACAGTATTTAGAAGAAAAGTATATTATATAAATATTAAAGAAATAATAAGAAACATAAGTTGTTCAAGTCCAAACAAACTATAAATCCTATTACTGTGAATATTTATTTTTTTATTAGAATGCTACCAGTTTTACAAGCATTCATAAAAATTTGCAAAATTATATTTATTTCAATACATACATATATATTTATGTACATATATATGCACACAAGCGCACACATATCATTACTAAGAAGTCATGTCATGATTTGAATCCCTGAAGACGTTGTATGTACTTACATATGAACATGCTACATGTGCATATGAATACGTAAGTTTTAAATTATAAAAAGTATGATTTATGTAAATATATATTGCTAATTTTTTTATATAGTATCATAGTATTTTACACAGATACGTATATGTATGTACATAATATACACATCAAATGTGCATACATACATACATAAGTATACAAATCTACTATATCAAACATAGGATATAATTAAAAATTTGGTATTATTTTAACATTGAGTAATATATTGCCTTATATAAAATAGTTAGTTAATTAATTAAAAAGTAATCAATTTGTGAAAAATAATTTTCAAATCAATTCAATTCAATTCAAATAATTGCACATAAACGCATAAAAACATAAGTCAAAAGGCCGGCATGACGCTGTAAAATCGAAGTAAGTTTGTGAGTATATTTTTTATTTAATGCTCAGCTCTGTTCACGCGCCACTGTTAAAAATTTCTCCTTCTTAGCTAGCTGTGGTGAAATGCACCCATCGCATTTTGTTAGCTTTTGACAGTTTACACGCTTATCCGTTGTTGGACCTTCTCTATAAATATACGTTCTCTGCTAGAATGAAAAAAAAAATCTGTTTTGTTTTTGTTGTAGAGGCAGAATACATTCCTGAAGTAATTTGGAGGAAAACTGCCGGTTTAACAGTTTTTGGTCGGATTAAAACCCTGATCCGTTTCGATTATGTAAATTCGACTCTCGCAGGAACTGTAGAAAAACAAAATATATTTTAATTTTATGAAATACTATCTGGATTCGTTTAATTTTTTGGAAGAAAAAACACAAAGAATTTCTCTGAGAGTTTTCGTGTTATAAATATGTACATTTACTAATACTATGTTCGGACCGACATTGAAAACATTTTAAAAACACATTTGTATGTTGTGGAATGTAAATCGTTCGGACCGACAATGTGTGTTTTCGATGAGTTTTCACTGAAAACTATCAATATGGGGATTCTCTTGCTCTTTCAAGATGACACAAAATGCAAAAATCCTATACCGAAATATGCAAGGCCAAGAGAGCACCCATTGCGAATCTAGTGATATATGACGGCACGAAAATAAACATGGGTTTTGGTCTGACATATTTTAAAGCCATTGCAAATAAATTTTTGCGTGTTTTTTTGTGCCGCTGCAACAAGAAGAAAATTCTGCATTGGTGCACCGTGCAAGGGCTTTGCAAGAACAAGAGAATCCCCTTAACAGTGAGCAGCTGTATTTGTATATGGAATGTAAACAAATATCAAGTGACAATTTAGGGCCAGCAAAATATGTCTTCCAAAAAAAATCGATTAAACTAGAGCAGGCACCGATTATAATGAGTGGAACGTAAGTTTTCAAGTAGTTTTCAGCGAAAACTGTGTTTTCGTTAGACAGATTTTACATGGACGAAAACACAAGTTTTCGTGCGAAAACCAGTTTTTCCCACGAAAACATGTTTTCGTTGTCGGTCCGAACATAGTATAATGTAGTATGATATGAAAATATTGTTAGAGTACTTTGTTGCTCAATAATTGACTTATTTTTTGTTAATAATAGTAATTTCTTAACCTTAGTTGCTGCTCCCCCTCCAATTCGGCCCGGCCAAACAGCTTTGTCCAGTTTACTATACCAGGGGGTCAAGCAAACGGGCAGCACTTATGGTAGAAACCTGCGCTGCCATGCAATCGGCCCATGCTCCGTTGTGTTAAAATTCTTTCTCTTACTACCCAGCACATTACCTTTGAAAAAAGAGATATAATACAGGACCTTGGAACGCCGATTAATTCGTGCTGGGCAAAGGTTTTGTTCATCTTCAGAGTATCGGAGTATTGTTAATATTTTCGGGGAAAGAATATCTACGGTTTGCGAAATTTTGTTGGAGTTTCGCACCGAAATCTGAAGACTACTGCAGCCATTCTGTTTCAAAATGTTGCCGCTAAACAGAGAAAGTATATCTGAATTGGTGACTTGTTCCGAGGTACTTGGATTCCAACAATGCTTAAGAGCAATTTGTAAATATTAGTCATAAAACCTTAAATTTGCCCCAATGATCTAATAATTGTTTACAGACGACTGCCACACTGAGGATTACCCATCATCTGACGAAGCTGTGGTTTATTACAACTACGAAGGGTAGTATTCCACCGTTTTAATAGCGTTAGTTGATGCTAAGTAAAATCAAGAAACTCAATATACACATATTTTTGCTTCTCCATTGTTTTGTAATACTATGTTCGGACCGACAATGAAAGCATGTCTTCGTGGGAAAAATAGGTTTTCGCCCTAAAACTTGTGTTTTCATCCATGTAAAATCTGTCAAACGAAAACAGATTGAAAACCAGTTTTCGCTGAAAACTACTTGAAAACTTACATTCCACTCATTATAATCGTTGCCTGCTCTAGTTCAATCGATTTTTTTGGAAGACATATTTTGCCGGCCCTAAATTGTCACTTGATATTTGTTTAGATTCCATATACAAATACAGCTGTCACTTGATATTCATATAAGGGGGATTCTCTTGCTCTTGCAAAACCCTTGCATGCTACACGAATTGCAAAATTTTCATCTTGGTGCAACGGCACAACAACAAACTCACGCTGAAAATTATTTGCAATGGCTGTAAAATATGTCAGACCAAAACCCATGTTTATTTTCGTGCAATGGCATGTAAAAACATAATTGCAACCGTGTTTTAGCAGTCATTTCACATAAAGACAATTTTGGCCTTTAAATTGTTGAGAAAGGTAAGTTTTAAATAGATTTTATAATTTCTATTTAAATTATAAAGATTTGTTACAGTTGCGTTCTCAATAAATTGACCGAAGCAGCCGTTCATATATAGATTCTGCAATGGGTGCTCTCTTGGCCTTGCATATTTCGGTAAAGGAGTTTTGCATTTTGTATCATTGTGCAATCTTGCAGAGAATCCCCCTATTGATATTGAAATATGGAAGAGTGAAATACAAAAAAGGAAATTTGTGGAGTGATAGGGTAGAAGCCCTACGCTTTGAATTGTGGAAAAACAAAATTAGTGCTCTTTGGGAGTCAATATTAAGGCATCCAAAACTTACAATTCTCGTTGCTCAAAATGTAAACTAAAAATTAATTTGTGAGTTGTTAGTCAAAGCTCATCGAAAACACACATTGTCGGTCCGAAAAACATAGATTCCACAACCCACAAATGTGTTTTCAAGATGTTTTCAATGTCGGTCCGAACATAGTATAAACAAATATCAAAACACAATTTAGACAAAATATGTCTTCCATTAATATCGTCTAAACACCACATCAGGCGCCGATTATAATGACTGGAATGTAAGTTTTTAGCGAAAATTGGTTTTCAATGTGTTTTCGCTTGACAGATTGAACATGGATGAAAACACAAGTGGGAGGATGGAGTCATGTGTAGAAGTTCACGCAAATGAGGAAAGTTCTCTGATCGCCATTCCCTTGGGAGTGACCAGAAACGATTCTTTTACATATGATTCAAGCAGCTCACGAGTTCTGGTCTTTGACCACGTATCTTCTGGGTAGCCTAAGAACATCCGTTTGAAGGCGAGCTACAGTGAGAAGGCGAAACATTATCTCCGCAGGGTTGTGCGCTGGGATTGGGACCAGCCACGTAAAAAATCATACCAATGAAAAGCAACAACAAGCCTCGGATGAGCGACCCCCCTTTTGATGACGACCATGGCAAACGTAATAAGGACTACGAATTGAGGGCATGCACCTGCAATGTCCGGTCCCTTAATTGGGAAGGTGCCGCTGCCCAGCTGGTTGATGTCTTCGTGAAAATAAAGGCTGATATCACCGCCGTCCAAGAAATGCAATGGACGGGACAAGGACAGAGACGAGTATGTCCTTGTGGCATTTACTACAGTGGGCAAATAAAAGAGCGCAAGTTTGGGTTGGGATTCGTGGTGGGAGAGATTCAACCTCCACGACGAAACATCCCCAAATGGGTTGAGGCTGATCGACTTCGCCGGGGCCCGAAATATGGTTATCTGTAGTACTAGATTCCAGCATAAGAAGATTCAGCAAGCTATCTGGCTGTCTCCGGATCGAAAAGCCACCACCCAGATCGATCATGTTGTGATAGACGGAAGACATGTCTACAGTGTTCTAGACGTGCGTACGCTTCGTCTACTGAGGTTACTTCGTGCCTCATTCCAGCCAAGATTCGCTCCCGCCTCTGTGCAAAACGCACGTTGACAAGCACAAGAAGCTGCAATCACAACAGACAGCCGAACGGTTTCTCTGAGAGCAGTGGTCAACAACTCGGTATAAGGGAGTTGTGGGAAGGCATTTCAAACTCCTTATGTACAGCTGCAACCGAAACCATTGAACCATTTCGGAAAAAGCAATGAAACAGCTGGTACGACGAGGAGTGCCGTATCCCAGCGGAGAGTAAACACACTGCTACCACGCAACGTTACGATCGACGACAACACATGCGGGATGGGATAGATATAGAAAGTTGAAGAGGGAAGCGAGACGCATTTGCAGAAAGAAAAAGAAAGAGGCTGAAATGCGTGAGTATGAAGAGCTTGATAAGCCGGCTGACAGGGGTAATGCTCGAAAATTCTACGAAAAAATGCATCGGCTTACAGAAGTTTTCAAGAACCCGCAATGGTAGTGACTTCACTTCTCCAGCCTGCTGAATGGCAGTGAACGAACAACGCCAGGAGAAGGGGTTTTCCCCAATCGCTGACGATGGAGCAGACGTTCCATTGCGGGACCATGAAGAAGTTCGAATAGCAATTACCCGCCTGAAGAACATCAGTATGGCTTTAGACCTAGCAAATCAACAACCGACCAGATATTCACAATGCGCCAAATCTTGGAGAAGATCCGTAAAAGGAGAATCGACACACACCACCTTTTCGTCGATTTCAAACTGATGTAATCGGCCTCAACACCCGCTGTTGACAGTCATAACTTTGAAGTCGTAGATAATTTCGTCTATCTTGGAACCAGCATTAACACCACCAACAATGTCAGCCTAGAAATCCAACGCAGGATTACTCTTGCCAACAGGTGCTACTTCGGACTGAGTAGGCAATTGAGAAATAAAGTCCTCTCTCGACGAATAAAAACCAAACTCTATAAGTCACTCATAATTCCCTTCCTGCTATATGGTGCAAAGGCCTGGACGATGACAACAAATGATGAGTCGACGTTGCGACTTTTCGAGAGAAAAGTTATGCGAAAGATTTATGACCCCTTGCGCGTTGGCCACAGCGAATATCGCATTCGATGGAACGATGAGCTGTACGAGAAATACAACGACATTGACATAGTTCAGCGAATTAAAAGACAGCGGCTACGCTGGCTAGGTCATGTTGTCCGAATGGACGAAAACACAGCAGCTCTGTAAGTATTCGACGCTGTACCCGCCGGGGGAAGCAGAAGAAGAGGAAGACCTCCACTCTGTTGGAAGGACCAAGTGGAGAAGGATCTGGCTACGCTTGGAATATCCAATTGGCGCCACGTAGCGAAAAGAATAAACGACTAGCACGCTGTTGTAAACTTGGCTGTAATCGCGTAAGTGGAGTCTACGCCAATTAAGAAGAAGAAAACACAAGTTTTAGAGAGAAAACCAGTTTTTCACACCCAAACATATTTTCAATGTCGGTCCGAATGTAGTATAAGGCAGCTAAAAATTTCTGTTAAAGTTTCTATGAGTTTCTTAGGACCCAATTGACAATTTTAAACCAAACTTTTGTGTACGTCTGATCTTTCATTACTTTTTTATGCATGTACTACACGGTGTGTTGATTTCCGCGTTAATTATTAGATGTAATTTGTTGGTAAGTTTAATTAAAGTAGGATATACACTTGCAGACATGTCTGTGGTACATATCAAGTATTGCCTACCGTCGCATCGTGTATAGACGGGTATGCATACCAAATTCTAAGCATACACATAAGCAGAGTTTTCATTTACTACTGCGTAGCAGCAAAATTTCTAGAATTATTGCTATGCTATCGCTACCGCTCTCACTTTGTCAGGAGCCACAGCAGAGCCATAGCATAACAAGTAAAAGTATGTGCTCTGCTCTGCTTCGAGTTTTGTTAGGTAAAAACTATAGCTGTAGCGAGAGCAAAAAATTAAGTGCTGTACTCTGCTCTGGCGTGGCGGTAGCAAAAAATTGGGAGCGGTAGTAGAGTAGAGCTAGTGAAAATTTTCATTTGGTACAGGATTTGATACTGGTTGTTGTTTCTTTTTTGCTATTTTTTGTCATAATATTTGAATTAATTGAATAATTCAACCAAAAAATTGTATGAAACTCATTCTGGCACTTGCTGCGTCAAGTGACTTTATAAATCTAAAATAAAATATTTTAAGAAATAAATTAATAAAATGAATTAGTTAATAATTGAATAAATTATAAAATGTTATATTATGCAAAATATTTACTATTTTTATATTACCAAAAAACATCATTTATTACAAATGTATTACAATACTCAATTACCATGAATTTTCGAGATTAATTTTATCTACATATACTTTCCCCTTTGTTCGTTGTGTAATTTTTTGCCTCTCATTTTCCGCGCACACCTAAATTATAATTAGCGTTAAAATTGCCTCTTCTGATGCCATGTCTGTTTACTTCAATGATTACAACGAAATGATATCAGAACAACATGTCGGATAAGTGTGTACCCTGCAAGACGGGTAGCTGTTAGCAAACGTATAAGCGACTTGTTATTGTTCACTTCACTTTCTTCTCAGTATGTTACGGGTAACAAATTCTTTTGTTAGCGCATAGCTTACCTATGTGTTATGGATAACAAAAAGTATTTGTTACCCGAATATTTGTTAGTGTTATTTTCGTTATCAGTTTGTCACCTATAACATATAAAAATGTTAGCAAGAACAAGCAGTAACAAGATTATCTGTTACCCGTTTGTTACTTCTAGCAAATTCAATTATTTCAAATAAAACTCAGTTTTTTTATTATTTCGCTTTATCTGAATATATAAAAATCACGTGTCACGTTGTTTGTTTTCGATGGACTCCTAAACTACTGAACCGATTTTAATGAAATTTTTAACACTGTGTGCAGTTCAGTCCAACTGGAAAGATAGGATAGTTTATAACTCTCCTTATAGTGGCATTATTGCAAATTATTTGTTTATTATTAGCAAAGAGCTATCCACCAGTTGGTGGCGCTAACATCGATATTGAGTAAGTGCGATAAGTTACAGTAGGTGGCGCTACATTTCTTTCTAAATTTTCATGGATTTAGGGTGTCATGACAAAAGCTGCCACTTGCTAAAAACATTAAATGAAAATGCGTTGTTTGAAGTTTATATTATTTGTGGTAAAGTTATACGAATCTATGACTTCCAATATTCTAAATTTAAGAAAAAATCACATACAATCCGTGAAATAAATAAAGTTATGTACATATGTATGGTCAGACAAATAAGCAATGCTGCCACTCTTTTCCAGTAAATCTTCCTCGAATTTGGGAGATTTCAGAGGAATTTAGGAAGGAAGGTATATAAAAGAAAGTTGACGTTAGTTACACCATTTATAACTCAAGAACGGCTGAACAGATTTGGCTGAAAATTGTATTTTAAATCATAAGCATTTGTTCAAAATTCATGTTTGTAGGAATCATTTGAATATATGCGTATAATTTCAAACAGGGTCTTCTCAAAAATAATACAATTGCTAAAAATATTTGGAATAGAAGAAAAGAACTGCAACCAAATACGCAGTGAAATAGATTATAACTGGCTCAGTAATCAGTCGTTGAGTATGTATTATACCACGTGCATCCCAAATAACTGATGTCATAACCTTTCGCGCCGCCTTTTCGTTTTTGCACGCCTAAGAACCGTTTCATCAGGTTCATCATGTGGAGTCCACTGCAATGACTGTCGATTGGACTCCAGTGGGAAATGATGCAGCTATGTTTCTATCACTGACGAAAAATGTCGGCTTTATTCCGATTAGAGATCACTTAAACACTTCTCAGAATCAGTTATTCGTTGTTTTTGTTGGATTATGAACTTGCGAGGCACCTAATTTGCTCATTTCGCCTGTTTCCAGGTTAGCAAATATCTTTTCAACGGTGGATTTCCCTGAGCCCAAATTCAACAGTATTTTCCCCAAAAAGCCAAATTATATATTAACACACGAAATGCTTTATGATCCATTTTTTTGTAAACTAACACAAGGTCCATCACAAAAATGATATATCTCATTAACTAATAGTTAGAAACCAACTAATAGAAATCATATGTATATATAGATGGTAGTAGTATTATCTATGTATCAGCCACAGTGAAGCGTGGACGGGTCCTCTAGTTTAATAATAAAATCAAAATAATCAAATATTTACTTAAATTAATAATTTGCCTATTATTATTACAATCGGTAGAAAAATAATACAAATTAAGTTTATTTCAGTATAAAATTCATATTTATAAGAGTAAAATTATAAACTTCAATTTAAAACTAGTACGTACAACTTAGAACTAATATATACAACTTAAAACTAATATGTGCAACTTAATAATAAGAAAACTTATGTTAATTTAGTCTTAAGTTTATGCTTTTTTTGCCTAAAACGATTGTGACTTAAGGCCACAAATCTCCGGAGCTCCCCACAGATAGTGTTTTTGTCCTTGTCAGAAAATATATCTGAAATGAAACGGTATAAGTTAAGGCATTCAAATATATATCAGTAACCTACCAAAAACTAACCCTACGGCCTTTAGCTTTAGAAGGGATCCCTTCTCCTTGCGCCCCTCTAAATTGTAGTGGTACATTAGATCGTCAGAAAACATACCACGCAGTACGCCGTCCACACTGCGTCGCAAACTGAAAAAAAAATATATATATGAAGTAGTTATTTAATTAAAAAATACCGATTAAAAATGTGAACTAATTTATAAAATGAAATGTTAGTACTTTATGTTAATAATATTTTAAAGTTAAGTAGTTTATAGCAACAAATATTAATTTGAAAAAGATTTTTGATTTGTAAATACTTACAAATAGTATATAACAGGAGGAAAATATATTTGAGAAGTGTCTTTCTAAAAGAGAATATCTACTTCTTAATTAATTTTTTTATAATGAGAAAACATTATAAAGGAAAAATTTACTGATTTACCGAATAATAGTATTTCTGTTTAGGACTCCCAATTTAACGTTTTTTTTACTTGCGAAATAACTTCTTGAGATCAACATCCAAGTAAAGAAGTTGTGTATTTCAACACTAAGGGCAAGACTGCATAATTAGTTTAAAAAAATTAAAATGTTAATATTATCTTTTGAAAAGACACCCCTCATTAGCTTGAAAAAGTAGAACGCGCGAGACCACTAATATTTAAATTTAATTTTTAAAATCTTGCTTCGGAGCAGAAATGCGTATTTGTATATTCGAACTACATTCACTTTTATTCATTATGAAACACTAATGTTGTTTTTATTTTAAACAATTTTAGATATTCTGCATACGAACAGATATCTTGGACGAACAAATGAACATTTTTAGTTATAGAGGAGGTTCTCCAGTTCAAGAATATATGTAGTTATACTCGCGGGAATATTCGAGATATTTGCTTTTAAAGCTGAAAACTACCACTATTTGAAGAACGTATTTTTCGATTTTAAATTAATTTTACACTTGTATTTCGCATTTTTATGTCCACTAACACTTCACTAATTCGTGTGAGTTTTTCTTTAATATTAACTTATTGTTCAATTATATTTATTTGACATCAACTTAAGGATTGCATTGTTGGTTATAGGTTCTTCATACCTCCTCTATCCGACCATACTCATTTTATTCCCGAAATCCTGGGACGGTATTCTAAATTCTACACAATTATAATTGTAACCGCACAATTCAATTTAGATTTTTAATTTTTTACATTTACATATACTATATGTAGATATTATTACATATTTCACAAAAATTCACTATCTTTAACAACTATTTGAATTAAATATGCACTATTTAACTTTAATAATTTAAAACTTACTCTCTTATTTGTTTGTTGTACGCAATGGATTTGAATTTTCCAATTGGTCCAAATGATTTCTATAATATTAAAATTTTTAATTACACACATAACATTCAATTCAAAATGCTTACCTCTTTGTCCTTCTTAAGCTTTTTCCTTTTCTCTATAATATATAAAACAGGGATGGGCACATTTTTAGCCCGCAAAGTTAGCAAAGTGCGCACGGTGGCTAGATGAGGGGAATATCAGTTTACGGAGAGAAAAGCATAACAAGTTGCGAAGAGTTGCGAAAAAAATCAATTACATTCCGTAACTTAATGTTCATCGCAGAGTGGTTGCGGCCAGGGATAATGGGATGCCCAACTTATTCCAGTGTGAGAGCGCCTCAAAATAAGCGTTTTTTATAACATTTTCCATTATGGCCAGATTGAATAAAAAAAGAATTTTTGGGCATTTTAAATTAAAACACCCAACATTTATTACGATTGCAAATTATTATATATTGAACTTCTAATATTGGCGAAACAATTTAAATCTTTTTTTATGATTTTATGGTATATTAACACAACTGACTTTCGATCTTTCAGTACTTAATAAGGTGAATTAAGCCTATTTTTAATCATTTATAATTGAAAATTAATTCTAAAGTGCATCAAATTACAAAACGCTTCAAGAAATATATTTAAATTTCGCATTTTCTTTGATCTTCATTGTTTTAAATTTTTATTGGCGATCTTGAACGGCAGCAACAAATTCCTCCGTTCACATATATTTTTGGTATAATTTTAATCTGGCCGTTCCAGTCATTCCAATTACAAACGTCAAAACCTCCTCAATCCAGTCAACTGTCAAAGTTTAGGTGGTTTTGACGTTTAGCAATTGTTCTCTCACTTCCAGTGAGAGAGGAGTTGGACATCTCATTATCTCTGGTTGCGGCAATACTGACATTGTACACAAATTATAGAGCGGAAGTTTACTTCATATCGGAATTGTACAGTCGTGTGAACAAAAAGAGGTAAACATAATTTGCAGTGTTTAGAGTTTCGCATTAAAATTTGTTTTTATTTACTTTTGCATGGTGGGAAATTCTAATCACTGTTTAGAAAATATATATAAGTTATACTTGTATCTAAAAACAATTTTATTAAATAAGAAAACAGCACATTTTAAAATTTCACAACATCTTATGGTTGTTTCTATTTTGCTCACACCACTATACATGAGATAGAACAGTTAATGGTGGTGATGCCAGTTGTAAAAATTCATTTTAGCTACAATTGAGAAAACTTTTCTCAAGTTGTGGGCTTTTGTACGTACATATTCAAGGCAGTTTTATATACATATATGCATATATAAAAAAAAGATACTTGTGACTATAATATAAATATATATAATTTAATGAAAATGCTTATATAAATATATATATATATATATATATATATATATTAATATTTGTGATATTTTCAGTTTGGTTGTTTTATCAAAATATTCAAAGAATTTAGGTTTTTTTCTATAATTGTTCTGTTAAATTTAAAAAATCTAAAATGCCTCTGGAAATGTATTAAAATAATAATACGCGCTATAGAAAGGGAACACATATTTTCAAAAATATAAGATATCATCAAATAAAAATATATTTGCGCGGTATGGCATTATTGATTGAGAGTGGCTAAGCACACAAATAGAATACAAACACTAATGGCAGAAAACCCGTATTTCGATTCTCACTCCAACAATGTTGCCATTACTCAATACGCATGTGTAGTTTTGCAAACATCTAACTTTTCAATTATAATTTTTCATAATATAAAATACCAAAACTGAAATCAAACTAGTTTATATATTTATAAATAATAGCATTCTATTCTGATTTTGAGTTAGTTTAAGAAAACTTCAAATATATTGAAGACAATTTTTACAATTACTACAGTATATGGAGCCTGGCAACCCTGCGTTGTGAGAGAGCAATCAGCTGAATCGTTTCATTGCGCATAAGATTCATTTATGTATATGCGTTTGAAGACAGTGGTTGAGAAACTGAAATTATTATAATTTAGATGTGCCGAAATGTCATCAGCGAGGGAAATCAGTGTAAATTATATAATATCTATGTTTGTGAACAACTTTTTTCAATAATGAAATTAAACAAACATAAAATAAGAAAAAGGTTATCTGGTTTAAATTTTGGTAAAATAATGTGCGTAGCTACAGCTAATGAGATTAAACCAAACATAGAATTTATTATGGCAAATAAACCAAATTAAATGCTGTTATAAAGACATATTAAAAAATTATTACTAAAATAAAATATTTATCATACTTTTTTTATTTGTCTTACATTTTATAAATTTATAGTAGTTACAAAGAAACTTAAAATTGTCAGGAAATTTTACAGTTATTACCCACAGTGCAACTTCCCATATATGCGTGCGCTCTCATTTGTAAACATGGTGTGGGAAAATACTTTGCTCTCATTTGTAAATATGGAGTGGTAAAATACTTTGCTCTCACTTCCCTCTTCATGTTTGCCCCCTCACCTAGCCCTCAAAATGTGCACTCGTGCCCGCACGGGCAAAATGCCACTGAGGGCTAATATGCCCATCCCTGCTTTATAATACCGCCACCAATTATAATCATTCCCGATTTTGTGGCTTTCACAGCCATAGTGTTTAGATGTCGCAAATCGGACAAAATATCTACCACTAATCCGGGGTGACGGAAAGAGTGGAAATACATCATGTCACCTAGGCTACCATCTGTAAGCGCAGGGTAAAACACAGGTATTTTATGTTTCGCAGCCCAGTAGTATATTGAGCTGGTGTCGTTTATCCTTTCCCCAAGTCGTTGTATAATACGAGAAGGAGACGAAATCATGCCTTTCTTGCAATTGTTACCGTTCAGTACAAGCAAATTATCTATACGATTTATACCACGATCCCGTAAATCTCGGCCAGATAATTCGAATGATCCCATGTATGTGGGTGCTAGGCATTTTATAAAGTCTTTTTCCACGCCACCCGCTGTCATTACTACACAATCCACCATTTGGTGTTCAACGAGGATTCTTAATGTCTCCCATTATCCCGACGACACTAGATTAGATGTGAATCCAAGGAATATTGTACAGCTTTGTTTTCGTCTAATGAATTCATCCGTTTCATGCAAATCGGCTTCATCAGGTTTCAACGGCTGCTGCCTACAATCAAACTATTTTTAAATACATAAACCTTTCCATAAAAAAATGGTTACATTACCATTAGATTGATTTCTCTTATTGCCATCCAAAGATTAGTAGCTTTAAACCCCGTATTAACATACGACTCAAATAATTTTGAGTAACCAATTCCTTTATTCCAATCGTAGCCCCGCACTATGGGTAAGTTTTCTGTGTGTTTTTTCACTTTGTTTAAGTACCGCATCTTTGGCGATATCTGAACCTAAGTTCACTCCAATTATTAAACTTTAAATGAAATATTTAATAACTTTATACAAACTAAACTTTTTTGATTTAATTTGAATGTTCGAATATGGAAAGCTGCACCTTTTATGTTTTCTGTCGGTCAAATGTAAACAAATACATTCGGAAGAAAGCTCATCACCGAGAAATCTAAAAACAGGGCTGCATCTTATTATTAAGAACTCACTACTCACTGAAAATCCAAGATGGCCGCTATTCACCCCTCAGAAAGCTACTACGAAAAGGTTATCTACTGTATATACTGTGCATAGTATTAGAAAAAAATGAGTTTTGGATTGAAAGTTAGCGTTCTTTCCCGATACTAATACTATGTTCGGACCGACAAAGAAAACATGTTTTCGTGGGAAAAACTGGTTTTCGCACGAAAACTTGTGTTTTCGTCCATGTAAACTCTGTCAAACGAAAACACAGTTTTCGCCGAAAACTACTTGAAAACTTACATTCCACTCATTATAATCGGTGCCTGCTCTAGTTTAATCGATTTTTTTGGAAGACATATTTTGCCGGCCCTAAATTGTCACTTGATATTTGTTTACATTCCACATACCAATACAGCTGCTCACTGTTAAGGGGATTCTCTTGTTCTTGCAAAACCCTTGCACGGTGCACCAATTGCAGAATTTTCTGCTTGGTGCAACGGCACAACAAACACAATGGCTGTAAAATATGTCAATGGCTGCAGTGGCTGTAAAATATGTCAGTCCAAAACTCATGTTTATTTTCGTGCCGTCATACATCACTAGATTCGCAATGGGTGCTCTCTTGGGCTTGCATATTTCGGTATAGGATTTTTACATTTTGTGTCATCTTGAAAGAGCAAGAGAATCCCCGTATTGATAGTTGTCAGTGAAAACTCATCGAAAACACAAACCGGCGGTCCGAACGACTTACATTCCACAACATACAAAGGTGTTTTCAAAATGTTTTCAATGTCGGTCCGAACATAGTATAAGTTAAAATAAGGTAAAATATAAATAATAGTACGGCACAATTCGGATTCCTTTGGCGCCGCCATTTGAAGGTACCGTTGGAAAGAGAAATACCTCCTGATTAAAAAATATTAGTTTACGAGATATTCGACCTTAAAGTTCAAAAACTCCTAGAATTCGAACATTTCAAGAAGCAATTTCACCACATTAAACACACTTTACGCATATTTTTCACTTCAAATTAATTAAATTAAACCATAAACATTTAAATAAATTCACATTTTACACTTTTCGCAGGTTTTTTACCTAAGAAATCTTTATTTTAAAAATTACATTTTACACTCGTAGTGCACATCATTTATGTGCTAACAATAATAAGCAAATATGAGCAATGCGCTGAAATTTCTCTTTTTCGCTATAATTCCTCTTTCTTTATTTAGCAATCCTAGTTCAAATAAAAACAAGCGTCTTTAAATTATATATTAAATTAAAATGAGTATAAACAATCTTTCTATGCGAATGGATATTTTCTTATTTAAATTTAATAAATAACTGAGTAATATTAAATAATAATAATATTACGTAATAAAATACTAAGAACTTTAAGGGAGTAATACGCAAAAGTACTTCAGTCATTCCGTGTTTTGGCTCGACCTCGAAAAAACAAACAAAGAAAAAACGTTGAAAATCCTACATATTTTGTGTTTAAATGTGGCAACGCTCGTTTTCCTCATAATTGTAAACAATCTAACCTTTTCATTTAGCACACTGAGTGATTTTAAATTAATAAATATAGCTAAAATATAACAAAATGAAAGGAAATATGAACTTATTACAAAGTTTAGAGTGTATATTTAAATATACAAAATGAAAAATGTGAAAAAGTTTAGTGAAACATTGAGAAATACTATGTTATTGATACAAATTTTTGAAATTTAAATCGGGAATATTTTACAAAATATAAGTGTTCTGGAGAAGCTTACCTATCCGTACATACCCCATTTATACCGAAATTCGTGTGTTTTGCCCGACCGCCAAAATAATCGGAATCGTGCCATTGTGAAGAACATGGATGCCGGAACCAAATAGAATCGACGATAAAATGCCAGAATCAACCAGAAAGTGAAATTCGTAGTTGCCAGAATGTTCGAGTGGCGATATTTTGGGAACTATCTACTTTATGAGGGATTGCGGATTGTGCAAAAGATTTAATTTTAGATTGCTGGCGTTTTAGAGCGATTAAGATATAAATAAGAAGTTGTAAAATCGGACAATGAGTTAAAAATTGTTAAGTTGTTCGATTTAAAAATAAGTGTACAGCTAATAAATTGGGACTTAAACTTACGCTTGTATATCAATGTAGCCGATTTATCGAGAAATCCGTTACAACATCTTAAATCAAAGAAAGTAAGGAAGAGCTAAGTTCGGATGTAACCGAACATTTTACGCTCTTGCAATTTGCAATAAAATCGTTATTAGCGAAAAAATTCAAGTTCTATTGTCCGACGGAATCGTGAATGGATTACAATCAAGTTTGGTATTTTTTTAAGTCATATTATTTTTACTTACTTCGCGTCAGCTAAACAATAATATAAAAATGTTTTATTAAGAATTAAGTTAATCACTTTTATTAAGAATTAAGTTAATGACTTTTGACTAATTCGAACGATGAAAAATTTAAAGGTTTGGTCGGTTACATGTAAGCGCACGGATCGAGAAAGAAAAAGGCTGGGCGCCGTCCCTCAGTCCCTTTTGTTAATTGTGTTTGGTGTCCTCATTTGTGTGGTGTGGAGGGTATGGTGTATATGCTGATACGGTGTGCATGATGCCGATATGTTGAATATGATGTGTGTAGTGTGGGATGAGGAGGTGGTGTGTATGATGTGTGTGGTGTAGATGTGTTGCATTGTGAGGGGGGTCAGAAACTCATTTAGCCATCCCGGTCCGCCTACGCGACTGCTTATCCTAGAAAGCGCTGCAGCTGATGCAGCGTTGCTAAACGTGGCGCGGTTGCAGGAAAAGGTGCCGGCGTTGTTTCCGGTGCAGTGGCAGGTGCTGTTACAACTACAGTTCGTTGCGCTGGTGTAGGTCCGGTGCGTGGCACTTTGGTAGCCGCCCGAGCGGTTGGCGTGGTTGCGATTGGCGTACCTACATCCATGTTAATCTGTATAGAGAAGATTGTTGATTATAAATTTCTATCAGATTAGCGGACATAGTGATCGTGTCACGATATGTCGCATGAATATGCCGTCGTACTAATCGACCATTTTTTGTTAATGTTCTTAGTTGTTTGGTACAGTGTGTTAATTCGAACGGTTGTTTTGGGCATATGCCGTAATACCGCTTTGTTTTTTACGGTTTTCCGATTCGCGATCATCGGTGGTTGGTAGAAAGCACAGCTTAACGAGCGGTCTGGTTAGTGTTCCGGTTTGCGTACGGAGATCCACAACTCGTATGTGACCGCCGGAGCCATTGTGTAGCTTTTCTATGTGACCACGCCGCCACTCGGTCGGGGGTAGACAATCATTATGCATGAGGACACAGTCTCCAAGTTTAGGCGCTTGTTCATTAGTCTTCCAACGGTATATCTTGTGGAAACCCTTTATGTACTAATCTTTCCATCGGCGGCTGAAGGCCTGATGGAGAATTTTAATTCGCGTCCATCTTTTTAATAAGGATAGCGACTCCACGCCTGGGTCAGGAATGGCCAGAATAGGTGCTCCTTTTAGAAAATGCCCTGGAGTTAACGCGGTGAAATCTAAGGGGTCTTTCGAGAGTACTGTGAGTGGTCGTGAATTGAGAATAGCTTGTGAACTCCTCGTAATTGAGGAGAGCAAATGTCGCGAGAAAAGATTCCGTCGTCAGATTACTACATTGCTTAAGGTGTACTACCTTTGTCGTGAAACATACAAAGACAGCCACAAACATAGACTTTCATGAGAGTGGGAGACCTTAACATGGACACCTTAACCTGAAAAGGACCAGCAAAATCAACACCTGTTGTGGAGAAAGGCAGAGCGAAATTACAGCGTTCAGATGGAAGTGCTGCCAGAATCTGCGTTCGCATCTTCTGTTTGTGCATACTGCAAATCTTGCACGTGAAGATGCACTTTTTAATTTGCGGCTTAAGACGGGGGATATAATATTCCTGGCGCACCATATGTTGCTTGAGGCGATATTCGGTGTGTAGCATTAATACTATATGTGGATGTAATTGAGAAATGATGTGGCAAATGGAGACCCCTCTGGAATTATTATGGTGGCGTTCGTTGTATGTTAGGGTTGAATTAGCAAGCCGACCATTGGCACGAAATAGACCTTTCGTGTCCAGGAATGGGTTTGATACTAAGAGTGAGCTCTTTTTATCAATTGGCTTCGATTCTCTTAGTAGAGATATATCGTGGCTGAAATAACTCTAGGTGCTGTTGTTAACTCGGCTATAATCGCGTAAGCGGTGTCTACGCCAGTAAAGAAGAAAAAGAACTCTAGGTGCGTCGCTGTGGTGCATGGGAAATTAGATGATCCTTTGACTTTGCTTTTAAGCTGCTCTATAAATTTGAACATGTAAGCAACTACTTTGAGAGCTCTTGAAAACGATCAAAATCGTTCAGAAATGTCGGCATCATGCAATAATGTGTGAAAGGTGTCAATTTTTCGACCTTCTGGTACAATTATGTTGCGAAGGGGGAATGTGGCCAAGAATCAGGAGATTCTATCAACCATCGGGGCCATTCCACCAGAGGGTGGTGGTGGCAAGGTGCAGTGGCTTGCACTCTCTTGTACCTGGTGTCTGAACCCACTAGGCCAAGTATTTGAGACGTTCGATTGGAAATGCATGTGGTGGTTTTTTCAACCAGGCTAGTACAATTTCGGAAAGTAGTACTGCGCCATATATAATAGCTCAAGTCGTGGATGACTTAGCGTTTTTAAATTAGCCACTTTTGCGTTTGTTACAGATAAGTGGCTTGTGGTCGTGGTGTCACTTTGCGTGCGTACATAGAGAGTAGCGTAGTATGCCTTTTCAGAGGCGTCAAAGAAGCCATGTAACTCGACTTTGTATTCGGGAGAGTAGTTTACCCATGGTGGAATTTGTATCTGAGAAATGTCATTCAGATTGTTTGCGAACTGGGGCCATTTTTCTAAGGGAAGATGTTTCACTTGTTCGTCCAAGTCGGCTCCATCTAGCCATAATTCTTGTATTAAGATTTTCGCTTGTATCATAATTGGCGAAAGCCATCCTGCGGGGTCGAAAAGTTTTGCCACCCAGGATAAAATCTGGGATATGGACGTAGTTGTGGATGAGAACTGGTCCGATATCTCATTCCATTCGCTGACTAAAGTTTTTGTTGCACTTTCATTTTCGAATATAAGGAAATTAGTGTCCAACAAATTTTCGTTTTGTATATTTTTGAGCATATTTGGGTGCTTTGCCGTATTCTTTTTTAATGGAAACCCTGCGGATTTGAGGGCTTTTATTACCTATGATAAGGCTTCGTATGCTTGTGGAAGAGTGTGACGTCCAGGCAGAATATTTAAGTTTTTAACACTTCAATTGCCAGAGGATATTCTGACTATGTGTTTCTGCCAACTCGTGGAGCGTTCGAATGGCTGGATATGGTGGACAGTTAACGCCAAATATAACTGTTGTGTAGTGGACTGGTGGGGGATCTTCGGAACATAATACGTTGAAAAACTTGGTCGGTTTTATGTACGACTATTTGCCGATACATTTTTTCAACGTCCCCATTGAACACGTATTTGAATATACGCCAATTTAATATCAAGAGCATTAAATCTTGTCGGAATGTGGGTCCCGTAAATAGGATATCATTTAGAGAATTCCCTGAACTAGTGGTTTTTAGGCATTAAGGACAACAACTTCGTGTTGTGGTAGCTAAAAGGAGAAGTATTTGCAATTGACGATTTTCTCCCCTGGGTTAACTTCCGCCATGTCATCTAAATAGAGGTATTTTTCTATCACACCATCACATTCTGATTTGAGTTCACCTTTTTTAAGTAGGTTTCTTTTCATACTTAGAAACTTCTGTATTGCAGAGGCGCAAGTGTGACCTAAGGCGGGTGTGTTAGGAAATTGTTGCTTAAGTGGTAGTTATACGACGTACCGACCATTTTCTGATCTAGTAGTTGTGGCTTTATAGAAGTCCTCACAATACTGTTCTTCAGGGGTTGTGACTGATATGCGGGGAGTTCTTCTAATTCCCAAAAATTTGTGAATTGAGTTACTCGTTTGAGATTTCCTCAACTTGAGTTGTCATTGGTGTGACTGGTTTCGCAACGTCCACTTAGAACCCATCCGAAAATGGTATTTTGCGCCAGAAGTGTATTTGTAATTTTCTCAATACCTTCGAGTATTATGTGTAGTATGAGATCGCTGCCTAATAGAAGATCTATTTGAGCGGGGGTGTTGCAGTTTGGGTCTGCAAGCTTTAGGCATGAAACCTTTTGCCAATGCTTGCTAGCATATCTGTTAATCGCGGTAAGACAATAGGGGTATTCTCTTGCTCTTGCAAAACCCTTGCACGGTGCAAGAATTGCAGATTTTTCCACCTAATACAACGGCACACTCAGAAAAATATTTGCGAGGGTTGCAAAATATGTCAGACTAAAACCCATGTTTATTTGCGTGCAATGTCACGCAAAAATATAACTGCAACCCTGTTTTAGCTGTCATTTTACATAAAGTCATATTTTGACGTTAAATTGTTGAATATGGTAAATTTTAAATAGATTTTATATTTTCTATTTAAATTATAAAGATTTGTTAAATTTTTTTTGTTACAAATGTATGCGGAAGGTGCTCCAATTCACAATAGCCATACACAAGTCATTTACAAAAAGTTGACCGAATGAGCCGTTCATATATCACTAGATTCTGCAATGGGTGCTCTCGTGCCCTTGAATATTCCGGTATAGGAATTTTGCAATCTTGCAAGAGCAAGAGAATCCACTTAATAGCTTCTGCTTGTATGCGCTTATCCGCTTTGGGAGAAAAGAGTGTAATGTGGCAGATTTTATTTTAGTTTTGAACTCTTCCGCCCATTCCCATGATTTCAAAATCGGCTAGTTTTGTTGGCAAAACATCCTATTGTAGCCTAGCCACTATAAATGATCGTTGTGATCCTTGACCTATTAAGGCCCTGAGTTTAAACAGTTCTCCTCGGTGTTCGATGGAGACAACTGCTGTGGGTAGTAGTACCCTACTGTGTTTTTCGCTATGTAGCGTTTGGGTTTTTAACGCCTGTGAGCAGCATGGTGCTTTTTGGCAGATTCCCGAATTTGTTGTTGCAACAAAACCTGTTGTTCTTTTGACGTTTACGCTGTTCGGGGGTGAGCTGGAATAATTTTTTATATCTAACAGAACAGTTGGTACATAATTTTTTCGTATTGACGTTGGTTTATTTTGTTCGGATGATTCTCAAAACAGCTTCTATTAGCCTAAGAACATCCGTTTGAAGGCGAGCTAAAGTGAGAATGCGAAATATTCCCTACTTAGGGTTGTGCGCTGGGTTTGGGACCCGCCACGTAAAAAACACCCCCAATGAAAGGAAACAACAAGCCTCGGACAAGTGACCCCCCTTCTGATGACGACCATGGCAAACGAATTAAGGCCTATGATTTGAGGGCATGCACCTGGAATGTCCGGTCCCTTAATTGGGAAGGTGCCGCTGCCCAGCTGGTTGATAACCTCGTGAAAATAAAGGCTGACATCACCGCTGTCCAAGAAATGCGATGGACGGGACAAGGACAAAGACGAGTAAGTCCTTGTGGCATTTACTACAGTGGCCATATAAAGGAGCGCAAGTTTGGTGTGGGATTCGTGGTGGGAGAGAGACTTTGTTGCGGAGTACTATCATTCACTCCGGTGAATGAACGTCTAGCCACAATCCGCATCAAAGCGAGGTTCTTCAACATATCGCTCATTTTCGTCCACGCCCCGATGGAAGAGAAGGACGATGTGACCAAAGATGCCTTTTATGAGTGCTTGGAATGTACTTATGAGAGACGCCCCCGCCACGATGTCAAAATCGTGCTTGGCGACTTTAACGCCAGGGTGGGCAAAGAAGGTATCTTTGGCTTTTCGGTCGGTAAATTCAGCCTCCACGAGGAAACATCCCCAAATGGGTTGAGGCTGATCGACTTCGCCGGGGCCCGAAATATGGTTATCTGTAGAACTAGATTCGAGCATAAGAAGATTCATCAAGCTACCTGGCAGTCTCCGGATCGAAAAGACTCAACCAGATCGATCATGTTGTGATAGACGGAAGACACGTCTCCAGTGTTTTAGATGTGCGTGCGCTCCGAGGTCCTAACATCGACTCGGACCACTATATTATTGCGGCCAAGATTTGCACCCGCCTCTGTGCAGCAAAAAACGCACGCCAACAAACACAAGGAAGGTTCGACGTCGAGAAGCTGCAATCACAACAGACAGCCGAACGATTTTCTACTCGGCTTGCACTCCTGCTCTCTGAGAGCACTCGTCAACAGCCCGTTATAAGGGAACTGTGGGACGGCATTTCAAACTCCTTACGTACAGCTGCAACCGAAACCAATTGGTTTTTGGAAAGTGCAAAAGAATAGCTGGTACGACGAGGAGTGCGGTGTCGCAGCGGAGAGAAAACAGGCTGCCTACCTCGGCAACGTTACGATCGACCACAACACGTGCGGGATGGGATAGATACCGAGAGTTGAAGAGGGAAGCGAGACGCATTTGTAGACAGAAAAAGAAAGAGGCCGAAATGCGTGAGTACGAAGAGCTTGATAAGCTGGCCGACAGGGGTAATGCTCGAAAATTCTACGAAAAGATGCGGCGGCTTACAGAAGGTCTCAAGACCGGAGCATACTCTTGTAGAACCCCCAAAGGTGATCTAGTCACCGATGCCCAAAGCATACTTAAATTATGGAGGGAACACTTCTCCAGCCTGCTGAATGGCAGTGAACGTACAACGCCAGGAGAAGGCGAACCCGATTCCCCAATCGATGACGATGGAGCAGACGTTCCATTGCCCGACCATGAAGAGGTTCGAATAGCAATTGCCCGCCTGAAGAACCTCAAAGCGGCCGAAGGGCCGACGGATTGCCGGCCGAGCTATTCAAACACGGCGGCGAAGAACTGATAAGGAGCATGCATCAGCTTCTTTGCAAAATGTGGTCGGACGAAAGCATGCCCAACGATTGGAATTAAGTGTGCTATGCCCAATCCTTAAAAAAGGAGACCCCACAATCTGCGTCAACTACCGTGGGATAAGCCTCCTCAACATCGCGTACAAGGTTCTATCAAGCGTATTGTGTGAAAGATTAAAGCCCACCGTCAACAAACTGATTGGATCTTATCAGAGTGGCTTTAGACCTGGCAAATCAACAACCGACCAGATATTCACTTGCGCTAAATCTTGGAAAAGACCCGTGAAAGGAGAATCGACACGCACCACCTATTCGTCGATTTCAAAGCTGCTTTCGACAGCACGAAAAGGAGCTGCCTCTATGCCGCGATGTCTGAATTTGGTATCCCCGCAAAACTAATACGGCTGTGTAACCTGACGTTGAGCAGCACCAAAAGCTCCGTCAGGATCGGGAAGGACCTCTCCGAGCCGTTCGATACCAAACGAGGTTTCAGACAAGGCGACTCCCTATCGTGCGACTTCTTCAATCTGCTGCTGGAGAAAATTATTCGAGCTGCAGAACTTAATCGAGCAGGTACAATCTTTTATAAGAGTGTTCAGCTGCTGGCGTATGCCGATGATATTGATATCATTGGCCTCAATACCCGCGCCGTTACTTCTGCTTTCTCCAGACTGAACAAGGAAGCAACGCAAATGGGTCTGGTAGTGAACGAGGGCAAGACGAAATATCTCCTGTCATCAAACAAACAGTCGTCGCACTCGCGACTTGGCTCTCACGTCACTGTTGGCTGTCATAACTTTGAAGCTGTAGATAATTCCGTCTATTTAGGAACCAGTATTAACACCACCATCAATGTCAGCCTGGAAATCCAACGCAGGATTACTCTTGCCAACAGGTGGTACTTCGGACTGAGTAGGCAATTGAGAAACAAAGTCCTCTCTCGACGAACAAAAACCAAACTCTATAAGTCGGTCATAATTCTCGTCCTGCTATATGGTGCAGAGGCTTGGACGATGACAACAACCGATGAGTCGACGTTACGAGTTTTCGAGAGAAAGGTTCTGCGAAAGATTTATGGTCCTTTGCGCATTGGCCATGGCGAATATCACATTCGATGGAACGTAGCTGTACGAGATATACGACGACATTGACATTGGCCAGGTCATGTTGTCCGGATGGATGAAAACACTCTAGCTCTGAAAGTGTTCGATGCAGCAGCCGCCGTGGGAAGCAGAGGAAGAGGAAGACCTCCACTCCGTTGGAAGAACCAAGTGGAGAAGGACTTGGCTTCGCTTGGAATATCCAATTGGCGCCACGTAGCGAAGAGAAGAAACGACTGGCGCGCTGTTGTTGACTCGGCTTTAATCGCGTAAGCGGTGTCTACGCCAGTAAAGAAGAAGAAGCTACTTACTTTCGGTCCATTGAAGCTTCTTTTGAGGTCGTTTTGAACGTTTTTCGTTCTGACTAGTTTTTTATCTACACTTTCTGCAATTTCATAATGGGTAGTAAGAAATTCTTTCATTTGCTGCCACATTAGGCACTTTCTTTGCGATGAGAGCGATTGCTCCCACAAAAAGTTACGATTTTTCTGGTAATGTAGCGGTGCACATATTTACCAGAATGGGGCTCCAATTATCTGTAGAAATATTTTGTGTCGATAAAACCGAAAAACAATTTGAAACAGTGGGTTAAAGCATTATGAATTCTTCACTTGTTTCTTTCTGAATTTTTGGTAAATTCATTAATATCGTCACTCGTTTGTCGACCAAGATTCTCTCGTTTTCGTAACGTGCTTTTGGAGCTTTCCAAGCTAAATTGAAATTTTCGTCATTGAGAGCGAACCGTTTGACTATTACGCCTGCTTGACCTTTGGCTTTGTATCTGAGGGAATACAATTTCTGCGCTTGTGATAATTTACCCCATTGAACACGTATTTGAATATACGCCAATTTAATATCAAGAGCATTAAATCTTGTCGGAATGTGGGTCCCGTAAATAGGATATCATTTAGAGAATTCCCTGAACTAGTGGTTTTTAGGCATTAAGGACAACAACTTCGTGTTGTGGTAGCTAAAAGGAGAAGTATTTGCAATTGACGATTTTCTCCCCTGGGTTAACTTCCGCCATGTCATCTAAATAGAGGTATTTTTCTATCACACCATCACATTCTGATTTGAGTTCACCTTTTTTAAGTAGGTTTCTTTTCATACTTAGAAACTTCTGTATTGCAGAGGCGCAAGTGTGACCTAAGGCGGGTGTGTTAGGAAATTGTTGCTTAAGTGGTAGTTATACGACGTACCGACCATTTTCTGATCTAGTAGTTGTGGCTTTATAGAAGTCCTCACAATACTGTTCTTCAGGGGTTGTGACTGATATGCGGGGAGTTCTTCTAATTCCCAAAAATTTGTGAATTGAGTTACTCGTTTGAGATTTCCTCAACTTGAGTTGTCATTGGTGTGACTGGTTTCGCAACGTCCACTTAGAACCCATCCGAAAATGGTATTTTGCGCCAGAAGTGTATTTGTAATTTTCTCAATACCTTCGAGTATTATGTGTAGTATGAGATCGCTGCCTAATAGAAGATCTATTTGAGCGGGGTTGTTGCAGTTTGGGTCTGCAAGCTTTAGGCATGAAACCTTTTGCCAATGCTTGCTAGCATATCTGTTAATCGCGGTAAGACAATAGGGGTATTCTCTTGCTCTTGCAAAACCCTTGCACGGTGCAAGAATTGCAGATTTTTCCACCTAATACAACGGCACACTCAGAAAAATATTTGCGAGGGTTGCAAAATATGTCAGACTAAAACCCATGTTTATTTGCGTGCAATGTCACGCAAAAATATAACTGCAACCCTGTTTTAGCTGTCATTTTACATAAAGTCATATTTTGACGTTAAATTGTTGAATATGGTAAATTTTAAATAGATTTTATAATTTCTATTTAAATTATAAAGATTTGTTAAATTTTTTTTGTTACAAATGTATGCGGAAGGTGCTCCAATTCACAATAGCCATACACAAGTCATTTACAAAAAGTTGACCGAATGAGCCGTTCATATATCACTAGATTCTGCAATGGGTGCTCTCGTGCCCTTGAATATTCCGGTATAGGAATTTTGCAATCTTGCAAGAGCAAGAGAATCCACTTAATAGCTTCTGCTTGTATGCGCTTATCCGCTTTGGGAGAAAAGAGTGTAATGTGGCAGATTTTATTTTAGTTTTGAACTCTTCCGCCCATTCCCATGATTTCAAAATCGGCTAGTTTTGTTGGCAAAACATCCTATTGTAGCCTAGCCACTATAAATGATCGTTGTGATCCTTGACCTATTAAGGCCCTAAGTTTAAACAGTTCTCCTCGGTGTTCGATGGAGACAACTGCTGTGGGTAGTAGTACCCTACTGTGTTTTTCGCTATGTAGCGTTTGGGTTTTTAACGCCTGTGAGCAGCATGGTGCTTTTTGGCAGATTCCCGAATTTGTTGTTGCAACAAAACCTGTTGTTCTTTTGACGTTTACGCTGTTCGGGGGTGAGCTGGAATAATTTTTTATATCTAACAGAACAGTTGGTACATAATTTTTTCGTATTGACGTTGGTTTATTTTGTTCGGATGATTCTCAAAACAGCTTCTATTAGCCTAAGAACATCCGTTTGAAGGCGAGCTAAAGTGAGAATGCGAAATATTCCCTACTTAGGGTTGTGCGCTGGGTTTGGGACCCGCCACGTAAAAAACACCCCCAATGAAAGGAAACAACAAGCCTCGGACAAGTGACCCCCCTTCTGATGACGACCATGGCAAACGAATTAAGGCCTATGATTTGAGGGCATGCACCTGGAATGTCCGGTCCCTTAATTGGGAAGGTGCCGCTGCCCAGCTGGTTGATAACCTCGTGAAAATAAAGGCTGACATCACCGCTGTCCAAGAAATGCGATGGACGGGACAAGGACAAAGACGAGTAAGTCCTTGTGGCATTTACTACAGTGGCCATATAAAGGAGCGCAAGTTTGGTGTGGGATTCGTGGTGGGAGAGAGACTTTGTTGCGGAGTACTATCATTCACTCCGGTGAATGAACGTCTAGCCACAATCCGCATCAAAGCGAGGTTCTTCAACATATCGCTCATTTTCGTCCACGCCCCGATGGAAGAGAAGGACGATGTGACCAAAGATGCCTTTTATGAGTGCTTGGAATGTACTTATGAGAGACGCCCCCGCCACGATGTCAAAATCGTGCTTGGCGACTTTAACGCCAGGGTGGGCAAAGAAGGTATCTTTGGCTTTTCGGTCGGTAAATTCAGCCTCCACGAGGAAACATCCCCAAATGGGTTGAGGCTGATCGACTTCGCCGGGGCCCGAAATATGGTTATCTGTAGAACTAGATTCGAGCATAAGAAGATTCATCAAGCTACCTGGCAGTCTCCGGATCGAAAAGACTCAACCAGATCGATCATGTTGTGATAGACGGAAGACACGTCTCCAGTGTTTTAGATGTGCGTGCGCTCCGAGGTCCTAACATCGACTCGGACCACTATATTATTGCGGCCAAGATTTGCACCCGCCTCTGTGCAGCAAAAAACGCACGCCAACAAACACAAGGAAGGTTCGACGTCGAGAAGCTGCAATCACAACAGACAGCCGAACGATTTTCTACTCGGCTTGCACTCCTGCTCTCTGAGAGCACTCGTCAACAGCCCGTTATAAGGGAACTGTGGGACGGCATTTCAAACTCCTTACGTACAGCTGCAACCGAAACCAATTGGTTTTTGGAAAGTGCAAAAGAATAGCTGGTACGACGAGGAGTGCGGTGTCGCAGCGGAGAGAAAACAGGCTGCCTACCTCGGCAACGTTACGATCGACCACAACACGTGCGGGATGGGATAGATACCGAGAGTTGAAGAGGGAAGCGAGACGCATTTGTAGACAGAAAAAGAAAGAGGCCGAAATGCGTGAGTACGAAGAGCTTGATAAGCTGGCCGACAGGGGTAATGCTCGAAAATTCTACGAAAAGATGCGGCGGCTTACAGAAGGTCTCAAGACCGGAGCATACTCTTGTAGAACCCCCAAAGGTGATCTAGTCACCGATGCCCAAAGCATACTTAAATTATGGAGGGAACACTTCTCCAGCCTGCTGAATGGCAGTGAACGTACAACGCCAGGAGAAGGCGAACCCGATTCCCCAATCGATGACGATGGAGCAGACGTTCCATTGCCCGACCATGAAGAGGTTCGAATAGCAATTGCCCGCCTGAAGAACCTCAAAGCGGCCGAAGGGCCGACGGATTGCCGGCCGAGCTATTCAAACACGGCGGCGAAGAACTGATAAGGAGCATGCATCAGCTTCTTTGCAAAATGTGGTCGGACGAAAGCATGCCCAACGATTGGAATTAAGTGTGCTATGCCCAATCCTTAAAAAAGGAGACCCCACAATCTGCGTCAACTACCGTGGGATAAGCCTCCTCAACATCGCGTACAAGGTTCTATCAAGCGTATTGTGTGAAAGATTAAAGCCCACCGTCAACAAACTGATTGGATCTTATCAGAGTGGCTTTAGACCTGGCAAATCAACAACCGACCAGATATTCACTTGCGCTAAATCTTGGAAAAGACCCGTGAAAGGAGAATCGACACGCACCACCTATTCGTCGATTTCAAAGCTGCTTTCGACAGCACGAAAAGGAGCTGCCTCTATGCCGCGATGTCTGAATTTGGTATCCCCGCAAAACTAATACGGCTGTGTAACCTGACGTTGAGCAGCACCAAAAGCTCCGTCAGGATCGGGAAGGACCTCTCCGAGCCGTTCGATACCAAACGAGGTTTCAGACAAGGCGACTCCCTATCGTGCGACTTCTTCAATCTGCTGCTGGAGAAAATTATTCGAGCTGCAGAACTTAATCGAGCAGGTACAATCTTTTATAAGAGTGTTCAGCTGCTGGCGTATGCCGATGATATTGATATCATTGGCCTCAATACCCGCGCCGTTACTTCTGCTTTCTCCAGACTGAACAAGGAAGCAACGCAAATGGGTCTGGTAGTGAACGAGGGCAAGACGAAATATCTCCTGTCATCAAACAAACAGTCGTCGCACTCGCGACTTGGCTCTCACGTCACTGTTGGCTGTCATAACTTTGAAGCTGTAGATAATTCCGTCTATTTAGGAACCAGTATTAACACCACCATCAATGTCAGCCTGGAAATCCAACGCAGGATTACTCTTGCCAACAGGTGGTACTTCGGACTGAGTAGGCAATTGAGAAACAAAGTCCTCTCTCGACGAACAAAAACCAAACTCTATAAGTCGGTCATAATTCTCGTCCTGCTATATGGTGCAGAGGCTTGGACGATGACAACAACCGATGAGTCGACGTTACGAGTTTTCGAGAGAAAGGTTCTGCGAAAGATTTATGGTCCTTTGCGCATTGGCCATGGCGAATATCACATTCGATGGAACGTAGCTGTACGAGATATACGACGACATTGACATTGGCCAGGTCATGTTGTCCGGATGGATGAAAACACTCTAGCTCTGAAAGTGTTCGATGCAGCAGCCGCCGTGGGAAGCAGAGGAAGAGGAAGACCTCCACTCCGTTGGAAGAACCAAGTGGAGAAGGACTTGGCTTCGCTTGGAATATCCAATTGGCGCCACGTAGCGAAGAGAAGAAACGACTGGCGCGCTGTTGTTGACTCGGCTTTAATCGCGTAAGCGGTGTCTACGCCAGTAAAGAAGAAGAAGCTACTTACTTTCGGTCCATTGAAGCTTCTTTTGAGGTCGTTTTGAACGTTTTTCGTTCTGACTAGTTTTTTATCTACACTTTCTGCAATTTCATAATGGGTAGTAAGAAATTCTTTCATTTGCTGCCACATTAGGCACTTTCTTTGCGATGAGAGCGATTGCTCCCACAAAAAGTTACGATTTTTCTGGTAATGTAGCGGTGCACATATTTACCAGAATGGGGCTCCAATTATCTGTAGAAATATTTTGTGTCGATAAAACCGAAAAACAATTTGAAACAGTGGGTTAAAGCATTATGAATTCTTCACTTGTTTCTTTCTGAATTTTTGGTAAATTCATTAATATCGTCACTCGTTTGTCGACCAAGATTCTCTCGTTTTCGTAACGTGCTTTTGGAGCTTTCCAAGCTAAATTGAAATTTTCGTCATTGAGAGCGAACCGTTTGACTATTACGCCTGCTTGACCTTTGGCTTTGTATCTGAGGGAATACAATTTCTGCGCTTGTGATAATTTACCCCATTGAACACGTATTTGAATATACGCCAATTTAATATCAAGAGCATTAAATCTTGTCGGAATGTGGGTCCCGTAAATAGGATATCATTTAGAGAATTCCCTGAACTAGTGGTTTTTAGGCATTAAGGACAACAACTTCGTGTTGTGGTAGCTAAAAGGAGAAGTATTTGCAATTGACGATTTTCTCCCCTGGGTTAACTTCCGCCATGTCATCTAAATAGAGGTATTTTTCTATCACACCATCACATTCTGATTTGAGTTCACCTTTTTTAAGTAGGTTTCTTTTCATACTTAGAAACTTCTGTATTGCAGAGGCGCA
The DNA here is from genome assembly GCA_037783105.1 of Bactrocera zonata. NCBI lineage: Eukaryota > Metazoa > Arthropoda > Insecta > Diptera > Tephritidae > Bactrocera > Bactrocera zonata. The sequence continues at coordinate 257,244 of JBAWJQ010006667.1, read as the reverse complement.
AGTGTGACCTAAGGCGGGTGTGTTAGGAAATTGTTGCTTAAGTGGTAGTTATACGACGTACCGACCATTTTCTGATCTAGTAGTTGTGGCTTTATAGAAGTCCTCACAATACTGTTCTTCAGGGGTTGTGACTGATATGCGGGGGAGTTCTTCTAATTCCCAAAAATTTGTGAATTGAGTTACTCGTTTGAGATTTCCTCAACTTGAGTTGTCATTGGTGTGACTGGTTTCGCAACGTCCACTTAGAACCCATCCGAAAATGGTATTTTGCGCCAGAAGTGTATTTGTAATTTTCTCAATACCTTCGAGTATTATGTGTAGTATGAGATCGCTGCCTAATAGAAGATCTATTTGAGCGGGGGTGTTGCAGTTTGGGTCTGCAAGCTTTAGGCATGAAACCTTTTGCCAATGCTTGCTAGCATATCTGTTAATCGCGGTAAGACAATAGGGGTATTCTCTTGCTCTTGCAAAACCCTTGCACGGTGCAAGAATTGCAGATTTTTCCACCTAATACAACGGCACACTCAGAAAAATATTTGCGAGGGTTGCAAAATATGTCAGACTAAAACCCATGTTTATTTGCGTGCAATGTCACGCAAAAATATAACTGCAACCCTGTTTTAGCTGTCATTTTACATAAAGTCATATTTTGACGTTAAATTGTTGAATATGGTAAATTTTAAATAGATTTTATAATTTCTATTTAAATTATAAAGATTTGTTAAATTTTTTTTGTTACAAATGTATGCGGAAGGTGCTCCAATTCACAATAGCCATACACAAGTCATTTACAAAAAGTTGACCGAATGAGCCGTTCATATATCACTAGATTCTGCAATGGGTGCTCTCGTGCCCTTGAATATTCCGGTATAGGAATTTTGCAATCTTGCAAGAGCAAGAGAATCCACTTAATAGCTTCTGCTTGTATGCGCTTATCCGCTTTGGGAGAAAAGAGTGTAATGTGGCAGATTTTATTTTAGTTTTGAACTCTTCCGCCCATTCCCATGATTTCAAAATCGGCTAGTTTTGTTGGCAAAACATCCTATTGTAGCCTAGCCACTATAAATGATCGTTGTGATCCTTGACCTATTAAGGCCCTGAGTTTAAACAGTTCTCCTCGGTGTTCGATGGAGACAACTGCTGTGGGTAGTAGTACCCTACTGTGTTTTTCGCTATGTAGCGTTTGGGTTTTTAACGCCTGTGAGCAGCATGGTGCTTTTTGGCAGATTCCCGAATTTGTTGTTGCAACAAAACCTGTTGTTCTTTTGACGTTTACGCTGTTCGGGGGTGAGCTGGAATAATTTTTTATATCTAACAGAACAGTTGGTACATAATTTTTTCGTATTGACGTTGGTTTATTTTGTTCGGATGATTCTCAAAACAGCTTCTATTAGCCTAAGAACATCCGTTTGAAGGCGAGCTAAAGTGAGAATGCGAAATATTCCCTACTTAGGGTTGTGCGCTGGGTTTGGGACCCGCCACGTAAAAAACACCCCCAATGAAAGGAAACAACAAGCCTCGGACAAGTGACCCCCTTCTGATGACGACCATGGCAAACGAATTAAGGCCTATGATTTGAGGGCATGCACCTGGAATGTCCGGTCCCTTAATTGGGAAGGTGCCGCTGCCCAGCTGGTTGATAACCTCGTGAAAATAAAGGCTGACATCACCGCTGTCCAAGAAATGCGATGGACGGGACAAGGACAAAGACGAGTAAGTCCTTGTGGCATTTACTACAGTGGCCATATAAAGGAGCGCAAGTTTGGTGTGGGATTCGTGGTGGGAGAGAGACTTTGTTGCGGAGTACTATCATTCACTCCGGTGAATGAACGTCTAGCCACAATCCGCATCAAAGCGAGGTTCTTCAACATATCGCTCATTTTCGTCCACGCCCCGATGGAAGAGAAGGACGATGTGACCAAAGATGCCTTTTATGAGTGCTTGGAATGTACTTATGAGAGACGCCCCCGCCACGATGTCAAAATCGTGCTTGGCGACTTTAACGCCAGGGTGGGCAAAGAAGGTATCTTTGGCTTTTCGGTCGGTAAATTCAGCCTCCACGAGGAAACATCCCCAAATGGGTTGAGGCTGATCGACTTCGCCGGGGCCCGAAATATGGTTATCTGTAGAACTAGATTCGAGCATAAGAAGATTCATCAAGCTACCTGGCAGTCTCCGGATCGAAAAGACTCAACCAGATCGATCATGTTGTGATAGACGGAAGACACGTCTCCAGTGTTTTAGATGTGCGTGCGCTCCGAGGTCCTAACATCGACTCGGACCACTATATTATTGCGGCCAAGATTTGCACCCGCCTCTGTGCAGCAAAAAACGCACGCCAACAAACACAAGGAAGGTTCGACGTCGAGAAGCTGCAATCACAACAGACAGCCGAACGATTTTCTACTCGGCTTGCACTCCTGCTCTCTGAGAGCTCTCGTCAACAACTCGGTATAAGGGAACTGTGGGACGGCATTTCAAACTCCTTACGTACAGCTGCAACCGAAACCAATTGGTTTTGGAAAGTGCAAAAGAATAGCTGGTACGACGAGGTGCGGTGTCGCAGCGGAGAAAACAGGCTGCCTACCTCGGCAACGTTACGATCGACCACAACACGTGCGGGATGGGATAGATACCGAGAGTTGAAGAGGGAAGCGAGACGCATTTGTAGACAGAAAAAGAAAGAGGCCGAAATGCGTGAGTACGAAGAGCTTGATAAGCTGGCCGACAGGGGTAATGCTCGAAAATTCTACGAAAAGATGCGGCGGCTTACAGAAGGTCTCAAGACCGGAGCATACTCTTGTAGAACCCCCAAAGGTGATCTAGTCACCGATGCCCAAAGCATACTTAAATTATGGAGGGAACACTTCTCCAGCCTGCTGAATGGCAGTGAACGTACAACGCCAGGAGAAGGCGAACCCGATTCCCCAATCGATGACGATGGAGCAGACGTTCCATTGCCCGACCATGAAGAGGTTCGAATAGCAATTGCCCGCCTGAAGAACCTCAAAGCGGCCGAAGGGCCGACGGATTGCCGGCCGAGCTATTCAAACACGGCGGCGAAAACTGATAAGGGCATGCATCAGCTTCTTTGCAAAATGTGGTCGGACGAAAGCATGCCCAACGATTGGAATTAAGTGCTATGCCCAATCCTTAAAAGGAGACCCCACAATCTGCGTCAACTACCGTGGGATAAGCCTCCTCAACATCGCGTACAAGGTTCTATCAAGCGTATTGTGTGAAAGATTAAAGCCCACCGTCAACAAACTGATTGGATCTTATCAGAGTGGCTTTAGACCTGGCAAATCAACAACCGACCAGATATTCACTTGCGCTAAATCTTGGAAAAGACCCGTGAAAGGAGAATCGACACGCACCACCTATTCGTCGATTTCAAAGCTGCTTTCGACAGCACGAAAAGGAGCTGCCTCTATGCCGCGATGTCTGAATTTGGTATCCCCGCAAAACTAATACGGCTGTGTAACCTGACGTTGAGCAGCACCAAAAGCTCCGTCAGGATCGGGAAGGACCTCTCCGAGCCGTTCGATACCAAACGAGGTTTCAGACAAGGCGACTCCCTATCGTGCGACTTCTTCAATCTGCTGCTGGAGAAAATTATTCGAGCTGCAGAACTTAATCGAGCAGGTACAATCTTTTATAAGAGTGTTCAGCTGCTGGCGTATGCCGATGATATTGATATCATCGGCCTCAATACCCGCGCCGTTACTTCTGCTTTCTCCAGACTGAACAAGGAAGCAACGCAAATGGGTCTGGTAGTGAACGAGGGCAAGACGAAATATCTCCTGTCATCAAACAAACAGTCGTCGCACTCGCGACTTGGCTCTCACGTCACTGTTGGCTGTCATAACTTTGAAGCTGTAGATAATTCCGTCTATTTAGGAACCAGTATTAACACCACCATCAATGTCAGCCTGGAAATCCAACGCAGGATTACTCTTGCCAACAGGTGGTACTTCGGACTGAGTAGGCAATTGAGAAACAAAGTCCTCTCTCGACGAACAAAAACCAAACTCTATAAGTCGGTCATAATTCTCGTCCTGCTATATGGTGCAGAGGCTTGGACGATGACAACAACCGATGAGTCGACGTTACGAGTTTTCGAGAGAAAGGTTCTGCGAAAGATTTATGGTCCTTTGCGCATTGGCCATGGCGAATATCACATTCGATGGAACGTAGCTGTACGAGATATACGACGACATTGACATTGGCCAGGTCATGTTGTCCGGATGGATGAAAACACTCTAGCTCTGAAAGTGTTCGATGCAGCAGCCGCCGTGGGAAGCAGAGGAAGAGGAAGACCTCCACTCCGTTGGAAGAACCAAATGGAGAAGGACTTGGCTTCGCTTGGAATATCCAATTGGCGCCACGTAGCGAAGAGAAGAAACGACTGGCGCGCTGTTGTTGACTCGGCTTTAATCGCGTAAGCGGTGTCTACGCCAGTAAAGAAGAAGAAGCTACTTACTTTCGGTCCATTGAAGCTTCTTTTGAGGTCTTTTTGAACGTTTTTCGTTCTGACTAGTTTTTTATCTACACTTTCTGCAATTTCATAATGGGTAGTAAGAAATTCTTTCATTTGCTGCCACATTAGGCACTTTCTTTGCGATGAGAGCGATTGCTCCCACAAAAAGTTACGATTTTTCTGGTAATGTAGCGGTGCACATATTTACCAGAATGGGGCTCCAATAATCTGTAGAAATATTTTGTGTCGATAAAACCGAAAAACAATTTGAAACAGTGGGTTAAAGCATTATGAATTCTTCACTTGTTTCTTTCTGAATTTTTGGTAAATTCATTAATATCGTCACTCGTTTGTCGACCAAGATTCTCTCGTTTTCGTAACGTGCTTTTGGAGCTTTCCAAGCTAAATTGAAATTTTCGTCATTGAGAGCGAACCGTTTGACTATTACGCCTGCTTGACCTTTGGCTTTGTATCTGAGGGAATACAATTTCTGCGCTTGTGATAATTTAGGATGGTTTATGTACACGGCTGTAAAAATGTCCCGGAAGGACGGCCACTGTTCATAACCACCATGAAATATATAGTATATGTGTCGCATACTGGCACTGTAAGTGAATGCCTGAACTGCTGGGCTTGTCTTTGTGGCATCTATACTCTCGGTTGTGGAGTAGGTGCAATTGACTTCATTAGTTGTAGTTGATCACAGATCATGGCTTTTGTCTCTTCGTATTGGTCTAAGCAATTTTCGAATTTGGAGTAAGCAGAGGATTTAAAACTTTTTGGTAGATCTGAGTCGTCAGATTCTACGATTGCGTCATATGCCGCTTAGAGACGTCTCTAGGAATTGTCAAGATTTTCTTTTTTAATTTCCAATACCGATTAAGAATTATCTTGAATCGATGAAGATGAAAATCGAGTGCAGTATCTAGTGTGACATTCTATCTCAGAAATAAATTTGGATATATCTTTCACCCTTTTTTGTTTTGTAGCACCTTGCTTTGAGCGTGTGGCTTTTTCAGGTCCGCTCGGACTTTTTTCATCAGAAATCGTCTTTGGAACTTTTAGCAGCTGAGTTGTTTTAGATTCCTTTGCCTGTGAGCTCATTTAAAAGATGCATGTGGCACATCAATCAGCACATAACCAAAAGCACGCATTCACCTCATTTTGCGAGAGAACACTACACATTAACACCCACGCACATGCACCAAAACACGATGACACCATCCAGATTACCAATTAGAACAAAATGGATCGAGAAAGGATCTCGCGCACCTTTTGTCGATACGACGTCGAGCGAATTACATCTCCGCTTTCGCAGCATCCAGGTACCTTTCCGTTATTTACCCGCCTGTATATATTTAACGTTTTAAAATTACTGTTTCAAACAAATTTTGTGATAACAATTTTTAAATGCTTTTCGCGTAAAATAAAAAGTTTATAACGATTCTTTTTAGAGTTTAGTGCATTTTTCCTTTTAACAGAAATTGTGAGTGACCAACAAGGTGAGTTTTTATACATGGCTCTTCGAGCTATAAAGAAAGGCCTTGTGGCTAAATAAAATAAAAAAAAATTAAAATTTCGAAAAAAAAGAAATTTTCCATGTGAGAAAGTGCGGTAATAAAAATCGAAAAGTTAATAACAATTAAAAGAACCAAATCAAAAAGCAAATAACAAAAAACATATGCGCCAAAAACCGGTTTAGGACAGCAGCAAGTGAAGTGACCAAAAAAGAAATATAGTACATACTCTTCATATCATAATGTGATGGACGAATACCTTGATCTCAATCACATGGAAGGAGCTGTGCCGTATGGAAAAGTATCTAAACGTAGATATTTATCTTTTTATCTTCCACATCATGGGGTGATAAGACCCGATAAAATTACAACATATGTACGAGTGGTTTTCAATGCCTCAAAGTGTACGAGCTCAGGCAAATCACTCATGTTGCTAATTCTAAATCGGCACATGTTTAAATACGTTTTCAATGGGATGTAGAAAAAATGTACAGGCAAATTCTAGTACATGAAGATGACCAAGATTTCCAACGCATAGTCTTCTGAAAATCAAACAATAGTCCAATTAGCAATTGCAAACTTAAAATAGCAACCTTTCACCTATCAATTGCGCACCCTATTTGACCATTAGAACATTACATGAAGTGGCAAAAACAAATGAAACAAATTTGCCTTCAGCATCTTCTGTGTTGCAAACACAAACATACGTTGACGGCACACTATCAGGTAGCAGTATCGCATTAACATGCGAATCACTATGGCAAGTGATCAAAGCACTAAATTCAGTGGGGTTCCCCCTAAAGAAAATTACATCAAATCACCCTGAAATAATAAAAGGCATAAAAAAGGAAACCTTATTAGATGCAGACTTCCTTAAATTTGAAAAGGCTAGTACAACCAAAACTCTAGAGATTCAATGGAATGTGATGAACAAGTAAAATCTTTACGTTTAGCAAAATGGGTTCAATTTGCTAAAAACTTACATACTATATCAGAAATTCCAATCCCTCGATGGGTAAATTTCACCCCTGCCATTAACGCAGAATTACATGGTTTCTGTGATCCCAATGAAAAGGCTTATTGCGCAACAGTCTACATACGCCCTCAGTATGACAGCAAAATAGTTTCACATCTTTTGGTAGCCAAAGCCAAAGTTGCACCTTTGAAGACACTAAGCCTGCCACGGCTTGAACTAAATGGCGCTCTTCTATTAGCAAAATTAATTTCAATAGTTCAAACCCATCTCAAATTAAAAGATCACAAAATGTATCTCTGGTCAGACTCAGAAATAGTTCTAGTATGGTTAAAAAAAACACCTTATACTTGGAAGGCGTATGTATCTAATCGCATATCTCAAATCTTAGATTCAGTTGGCTCAGCAAAATAGCAACATATAGCAAGCGCAGATAACCCAGCGGATCTTGGGACAAGATGTTGCAAACCACTTCACCTTACCAGCTCTATACTCTGGTACAACGATCCTACATGGCTAACAGAATCACAAGAATTCTGGCCAAAGTCTCCTGCTCAGAATATCATACCTCCAGAAAGTCGGAAAATAGAAAATTTTCATATCACTCCAGAAGAGGATGATATTCTCGACAGATTTTCATCATTTCCTCGAACAGTAAGGGTAGTCGCTTATATACGCAAATTCATTCATAAACTTAAACAAAAGGTGAAAAGAATATCAGACGATCCTTACGTACAACTATTCCGACTTGACACATCATTGCTCAATTCTCGTCTTAAACCCTTTCCTAGACGCTAAGAGATTAATACGGGCAAACGGAAGACTAGCAAACTCCAGATTTAGTTAAAAATGAACGAAATCTCATCATTATTCCAGAGAAGTCCAGTTTTACCTACTTATCTTATATATAAAAATGAATCGCAAAATGTGTTGGTAAGCGCATAACTCAAAAACGCCTGGACCAATTTCGCCAATTCTTTTTTTAAAATGTTCGGTGAGTCTCAAGGATGGTTTTTACGGCAAGAAAAGTTCGAATATTTGCCGGGAACCCCTAAAAACAGCCTTTTCTTTTTTCCATACAAACGAATGAATGTTTGTTTGTTAGTAGCGCTAAGGGAACGACTGAACCAATCTTGATGAAATTTTCAGAGAATATTCTGTGTGGATCGGGGAAGGTTTGGAAATAAAAAAAACCGTATGCTTTTCATGAGGAAAAGTCGGAAAATTGGACAGTTCCAAAAAGTAATTTTTTCCAGACAAAATTTTTTTTTTAATTTTTTTGTTTTGTTTTTCAATTATTTGAATCGTTCAAATTTGTCGTTTGCTTCAAAAATTTTTGAAAATTATTCAGTGAAAGCGTTATGTATGTCGCACACAAAGTGATCAATTTCAGATTGAAATTTGTTACGATGCCACGAAGTGGTCGCGCTAATATCGGTCGGCGTCACACCAAGGCACATGAACGAGTATTCCCAGGATGCGGTGACATAGTACGTGCAGTATTATAGATCGCGGTGAATCATCAAGCGATCGTCACGATGTCACAGCACGACTTTTCAAACAACAGTTACGATGTTCTTCTTTGGATGGTGGATAGTGGTTCCACCAGATCAAATTGATGAAATCATTTCTGCGGAAATTCCTGATGCAGAGAAAGATCCATTATTATACGAAATGATGAAAACGAATATGGTTCATGGACCTTGCAGACACCAAAATCCCACTTCGGTTTGTATGTCTGACAATAAATGCATAAAACGGTATCCACGTGCTTTTCTTTCGGAACACAAACTAGAAATGATGGATATCCACTCTATCGGCGTCCAGACGACAGTGGCAGAACATTCAGCATTCAATTTAGAAGAGTGAATATCGAAGTTGACAACACATGGATCGTACTATATTCACCATTATTGTCTAATTCACATTCAAAAATTATATCAATGTTGAGTATTGCAGTTTGGTGTAATCGATAAAATACGTTTGTAAGTAGATCACCAAAGGAAGCCACATGGCGGTTATTGGTCTTGAACGATACGGTCGATACGTGAACTGCACTACAGCGCTTTGTAGGATATTTACTTTTGCAATTCATGAATGATTTCCGAGTGTTGTGCGTCTCGCAGTTAATTTGGAGAACAGCCAAAGAGTGTATTTCAACCCAAGGGATACTGTACAAAAAATTGGGAATGGGTTAATTCCGGTTGATACTTCCGGTGGTTTGATATCAATTCCATTCGCCGGTTATCAATTCACGAAATATGAACCCATCACGAATGTTCGGGCATTGGCCAAATTATCGTAACTACGATTCCTGAAGTGCTCGCGCAATGTTAGCTACCAAAAATGCCAATGTTGTTGACTTAAACTGGAAGATTCAAAGTCAAATTCCGGGAGACTTGCGCTCAGACAAATCGATCGATCGCCGTAAATTATCCAGTGGAATTTCTAAATTCTTTGGAGAGGCTTGATATGGCCCCGCATTATTTACGTCTCAAAGTTGGATCTGTCGTTATTATGTTTCGCAATCTGTAAGCGCCGAAACTGTGTAATGAAAACCGACTGATTGTGATGAAGCAGCCATCAAATACAAAGGGCAGAATGCTTGATTCAACGAATTTCTTTGAATTCCAACAATTTGCCATTTCAGTTCAAACATATTCAGTTTCTAGGGAAAATTGCATTTGCGATTACAATCAACAGGACACAAGGATAGTCGCTAGAGGTGTATGGCATAAATCTGGAAATGCTATGTTTTTCACACGGCCAAAATTACGTGGCGTGCTTACGAGTTCGAAAACTATCTTCTCTGTAGATTTACGCACCGGAACAGAAACCAAAAAATGCTGTTTATCAAGCTGCGTTACATTGAAAAAAAAGAAATGATAAATTTAACCTTCTTTTCATTTCAAAACACAGAATTTCACGCAGGAAAACGGCTGCGGGGTCAGCTAGTTTCTTATAAATCTCCACCTGCTTACACTACATGGTGAGTTTCGCTTGTTGCAACAAATGGTCCGACAAAAGTTTTATATACCGCGACGAAAGCCACAAATTAAAAGAATCATTTTCATGTGTAAACAGTATATTATGTACAAACACAAGATGCGTACGCAGATCATGCAGCATTTTCCCGCTTTGTTGGACGACGCGGATTTCCTTTAAAAATGATGAGCGAGTTTTTACAATTCATGAAAGAAGTATCCCCCTAAATTGTCAAAACATATGCACACCAAGGAATCGATTGGCAATTCACATCCCCATGTTCTCCACACATGGGCGGACTCAGGGAATCAGTAGTAAAGAGATTTAAGTCCCATTTAAAGAAAACGGCTGGTAACCATAAATTCAATTATGAGGAGTTTACTATATTAGTCGCTCGTATCGAAGACGCATTAAATTCTAGACCCATCTCACCACTCTCGCAAGATCCCTTCCACTTCACAGGCTTAATTCCAGGACATTCTATCAAGGGAGCACCTATTCTGGCCATACCTGAGCCAGGCGTGGAGTCGCTATCCTTATTAAACAAATGGGAGCGAATTAAAATTTGCCTTCATGATTACAGCCGTCGATGGAAGGAAGACTATATAAAGAACCTCCAGAAGAGATACCGGTGGAGAACTCAAGAAAAGGCACCAAAGCTTGGAGACTGCGTCCTTATACAAGACGATTGTCTCCCCCCTACGTAATGGCGACTCGGCCGCTTAAAACAGCTTCATTACGGTTCCGACAGTCATTTTCGAGTAGTTGATCTCCGCACCCAAACCGGAACGCTAACCAAACGGTTCGTCAAATTATGTTTTCTACCAACCGCCGAAGATAAAGAAACTTAAAAACGAAACCGCAATGTTAATCAATCAATAAATAGCTAAAACATATAAGCCGTTTACAAAATCAAAACCTCGAATAACATAAAACCTCACAAAAGTCTAACATAAATGTCTGATAAAAAATAACATCATATTCATGCCACAAAACGGGGCACAATTGTCCATATTATTGTAAACTCCACCATACATAACCAATATCATAATTTATCTCACAGAGCAATATGGACGTAGATATGGCATCATCCTCAACGCCAACCGTGCGTTCGGCAGTTTCGCTCCGCGCACTGAAGCTGCCCAAATAGCAGCACCTCGGACCACCACTGCACCGGCTGGGCTTCGACCAACGACAGGCTTCACCGCGACAACGGCCCCGCGTAAAAGCACGCCATCAACGCCAGCTTCACCTGCACTACCAGCGGATCCGCAGCGCATTCAATGCCCACTATGTCGCTGCCCGCATCTGCTATCGCTCTGCGGCATCTTTAAAGGCATGTCACCGATGCAACGCAAGCAGGTTGCTCAGACGCACGGGCATTGCATGAATTGCCTGGAAACTTCCCACGCAACACAGTAATCGTTCCCAAATCTGTGTGCGGGCGCATCACACGCTGCTGCATCGCACAACCAGATGCGACGCCAGGTGACAACCGATTCCATGCACTAGTGGTAACGTCCGGCGTTCTCAAAGAACTCCTGTGACGGCATACCGCCGGCGCGGATCCTCTCCAGCGGAATCCCGTCCTTGGCGCCAAAACCATCCACATCAACACGGCTCTATCAGCATAGGCCGCAATCCTGCCGATCAACAGGTCTCAGCAGTGTTGTGGCTACGCTACAGTTGCTACAGCGGTTTCAAGACTAAATATTCATCTAGGGGGGGCCGGGTTTGCTAAATGAGTAGCGACGTTACATCACATTCACATTCACATCACTTCACCACACCGAAACACACCAATCACCACATAACCAAAAACACGCATTCACCTTATCACTTGAGAGAACACTACATATGAACACACACACACACGCACATGCACCAAAACACGCCCGGTGGGACTTTAAATTTCCAGTGGGAATAGTCACCGTCGCTGAGCTTTAAGCGACCGGGGGGGTCGGCAGGTCGCGGATAGCCGGACGGCCTGTAGTAGCAGGTTAGTTGCGAAATAAGTTTAAACGAATAAGCAATCCCCGACGAGAAGCGGCGGGAGTGGAGGTTGCGGTATAAAAACCAGCAAGACCGTTGAAACTCCTGTGACAGTGGGCGAACCGACACCGCCCCTTTGAAGTATGTGTCCCCCCGCAACATGCAAGGGCATGTTGTGTAAAAAAAAAAAAAAAATCCAGGCGCGACGGACCCATAATGGGCGGCTTCCTGGTCAGCGTCTGTTCACCATGTTAGGTGCGGCTGATTTTATAACTTGACCGATACACAGCGCGGCGCACTGGGAGTCCCTGGATATCCTGACAGCGATGTCTCCGCTGGTGCGATGCAAAGGGTGATGTGAGCTTGCTCTGCCGAGGTGTTAGCCGCGTGGTGTATCAGTAAACAGCCACTTCGGTCCCTGGTCAGGGAGTGTGCATTGGGCGCAGGAGTAGTAGCCTGCGTTGCCCCGGGCGAGCGCCGGTCCGTCCGTGTTTTCCGGGACTGGTAAAGCGAAGGACAGGCCTCAGGGAACTGGGGTAGGAGCATGGTCTCCGAGGGTACACCCGTTCCTGTCTATTTCGGCCCGCCCCCCTACACACGATGCGCTGTAAAAATTTAACATATGGAGAATTATCTGAGAAAAGAAAACAAATGTAATAGTAGCAGTGTACATGACTGCTTATCGAGCAACGGCACACAAAGCCCTGGCAGTAGGATCGCAGAATCGCAACCGTCCAGAAGAACGCCGACCTTGAGTGGTCCTTGCGCCGAGGCTGACCCCTTTAGACGTGCGCCAAGACTGATGCGATCACCGAAACAGGGGCTCACCGTGGAAAGGCCTGAAAGAGCGAGATCGTCACCACCAGCGCTGGAAGACAGCACGCCGCGAGAGGAATTCACGCAACCAAGAGGAGATATCATGTCTGAGCTGGGAGATATGATCAATAGGCTAACTGAGGCAATAAAACCGCCTCAACGAACGATCAACAACCAGATACGTGATCTGTTAACCTCTGTGACGAAGCTCCACGAACGCGCCCAAAGCGAGTATAACAATACAATCAAAGCAGCCAAACGAAATGTCCTTTTAAGACACGTAGGAGTGGATTCAACACCGAAAAGGCCACGCGAGGATGAGCAGCCAGCGCGCAAGACTCCACCAAAGAAAAAAGCAATTCAAGAAGAAATGCAAAAGAGGCCTATTGCTAACAAAAGGAATGAAGGCGACATTCCTACAAAAGGAAAGAAAGAGGAAAAAGAAAACGATTGGATTCAGGTGAAGCGAAAAACGCCAAACATGAAGAAGAAGGCTACTCATGTCCCACGTCCGAGACCGGACGCAATCATAATTTCACGCTCTGGAAGCATGACGTACAGCGACATACTCAGGGCTGTCAAGAAGGAGGATACCCTCAAAGAACTTGGGGAGGACGTGTCGCGCATCAGAAAGACGGCAAAAGGCGAGATACTTCTGGAAATGAAGCAGGCGCAAATGACAAACACGAGTACATACGAAAGGGAAATATGTAAGGTGCTAGGCGACCAGGCACAGATAAGAGCCTTAACTCATGAAGTATCTGTAGAGATCCGCGACCTAGATGAGGTAACAACAAAAGAAGACATCGGAATGCAATCCAAATACAAATTAATGAGCTAAGCTCCTTCAGGGAAAGCTCAATTAAAAGTATGAGACAGGCATACGCGGGTATGCAGACGGCGGTGATCAGCATTCCAGCATCGGACGCAAGAAAACTAATTGATGCACGCAAAATCAAAATAGGATGGGTTATATGCAGAATAAGGGAGAAACCGAACCTTAGGAAGTGCTTCAGATGCCTGGAATATGGGCATCTGGCGAGGGCATGTACCAGCGAGGATGACAGAAGCAAGTGTTGTGCAAAATGTGGTGAAACGGGGCACTTCGCAAAAGAATGCGTCAAAAAACCATTTTGTGCGTCATGCAAATCAAACGGAAAAAAGGATACGGATCACCGAATGGGAAGTTGGAAATGTCCCCTCTACCAAGCGGCATGTAAAAAGGCGAAATGAGGGTCGTACAAATCAACCTAAATCATTGCGAAGCGGCCCAAGAGTTACTGAAACAGACAATCTACGAGAAGAAGATAGATGTGGCGATAGTCTGTGAGCAGTATAAAAACATAAGTGCTGGTACCTGGATTTCCGATAAAGAGAGCAAAGCCGCCATATGGGCCTGTGGGGAAAACGCATTCCAAGACAAGCCGCTCTTGGGGAAATCATATTATACGCGAGCGAAAATAGGCGGAATCTATTTTTACAGTTGTTACCTCCCTCCGAGTATACTACAAGGTGTTTATGAACAGATCCTCGATGAATTAGTTCAGGACGCCCTTACTACTGCACCAAATGTGATAGCAGGCGACTTTAACGCTTGGGCAATCGAATGGGGTAGTAGCAAGACAAACCAGCGGGGTAATGCTTTGCTCAAAACGTTCGCCTTACTAGATGCTGTACTGCTTAACACGGGAGGCAGAAATACCTTCGAGAAAAATGGCCGCGGATCGATTATAGACATCACGTTCGCCAGCAACTCACTGGCTCGATCTGCACATTGGAAAGTGTGTGACTTCTACACACATAGTGATCATCTTGCCATTATGCTTGAAATCGGCAAGAAGCCGCGAAACCAAGGCAGTCTAAAAAAGCCACGGAAAAAAGGATGGAAGGTGGAAACCCTAGATGAGAGCATCTTCGACCTCATGCTGGATGAAAAAATGGGTAGCTCAACCGACTTAGACCGACAAGCTGAAATGCTGGTAAGTCACGTAAGTAAAGCCTGCGACGCGGCTATGTGTAGAAAAAGGCAAAACGCACCCCAAAGGTCCGCATACTGGTGGAACGAGGAGATTAGCGCACTAAGAAGCGAATGTCATAGAGCGAGACGCCTCTCCCAAAGAAGCTTAGGTACGCCAGAACAAACGAGGCTGCGAGAATATTTTAAAAGAAAACGAAATGAGTTTAAAAAGGCTATTAAAAGAAGTAAGACCGCAAGCTTTAAAGAACTATGCGAGAAGGTAGATGAAAATCCATGGGGAGATGCCTATAAAATAGTAATGGCAAAGGTCAAGGGGGGTAAAAACCAAGCACCAACCTGTGCTACACTGCTGGAGAAAGTGGTGAAAACGCTCTTCCCATCGCAAGAGCAGCATACGAGCAGAAGAATACCACCAACGGTCGAAACTTTGACAATCGACGAGGAGGAGATAGTACCAGTGGCAGAAAGATTCGGTAATACAAAGGCGCCAGGACTTGATGGCATCCCAAATAAGGCGCTTAAGATTGCGGTTAAACGCAACAAGAAGGCCTTCGCGGAAATTTTTTCTAGGTGTCTAAACGAAGGCGTCTTCCCAAGAGTATGGAAGAAGCAGCGCCTGGTTCTCCTTCAGAAACCAAACAAACCGGCGGGCGAGCCGAGTGCGTATAGACCACTTTGTATGATCGACACGATGGCCAAAATATTGGAGAAGTTAATCTGTAAACGTCTAGAACGTCACCTAGAAGGAGAGCTGCCTGGCTTGTCTGAAAACCAATTTGGTTTCCGAAGACATCGATCCACTATGGACGCAGTCGGGAAATTGACGGACATCGCGGCCAAGGCCATAGAGGGAACCAGGTGGATGCATGGCGATAAAAAGTATTGTGCAGTTGTCACACTTGACGTCAAAAATGCTTTTAATTCTGCATCCTGGCCACATATAATTAGGGCTTTAGAGGCAAGGAACACTCCGGGATATCTACTAAGGATAATCAGTAGCTATCTGTCTGATAGATTGTTACTGTACGACACCGATGCCGGCCCAAAAAGGTACGTGGTGACAGGTGGAGTACCGCAGGGCTCCGTATTGGGTCCGTTACTCTGGAATGTGCTATACGACGGGGTGCTACGCCTACCGCTGCCAAAAGAGACTCAAATAATTGGCTATGCGGACGACATTGCTGTGACGATAGTTGCGAAAGAGCTCTCTCAAATACAAAACTCCTGTAATGCGATCACAGCTAAAATTAAGGACTGGCTCACGGAAACTAAGTTGCAGCTGGCTGGAGAAAAGACGGAAGCGGTGCTTATCACGAGCAGGAAAAAATTAGAAACGGTCACCTTAAATATCGATGGATACAACGTTACAACGCAAAACTCTCTGAGATACCTTGGCGTTATGATTGACGCGAGATTGAATTTCAAAGCACATGTTGAAAAGGCCTGTAGCAAGGCAGCTACTGTTACAGCGGCCCTGTCAAGAATTATGGCTAACACTGGTGGCCCTAGTCAAAGTAGGAGAGCCCTACTAGCTAAAGTGAGTCAGTCAACACTGATGTATGCGGCCCCTATATGGGAAAAAGCACTGCGCCAAAAAACAAATGCCAATAAGGCAAAAGCAGTGACCAGGCTATGCGCCATCAGAGTGGCCTGTGCATTCAGAACGGTCTCACATGAAGCGGCCGGTATCATATCTGGTCTTATGCCTCCGGACCTAATGGCCTCAGAGCTATGTAGAGCATACCTAAAGTCTAAAGAAATGAATAGGCGTTTAACAGCTGAAGAGCGAAAAAAGGAGAGACAGGTTAGCCTCGAAGAGTGGCAAAGACAATGGAACGCGGCAGAAAAAGGAAGATGGACGCACAGGCTCATTAAAAACGTATCAGCTTGGATTGAGAGACAACATGGGGAGACAGACTTTTATCTCACGCAATTCTTGACAGGCCATGGCTGTTTCAGGGAATACCTGTACAGATTCGGCCACGATGATGACACAAAATGTTCGTTCTGCAGCAGTGCCAACGAAAACGCCGAGCATATCTTCTTCTTCTGCTCGAGATACGTAATGGAGAGAACTACCATCGAAGGAATAACAAATCAAAGGATGACGCCTGACAACATTATAAGCCACATGCTGCAATCGAAGGTGGTATGGGCAAAAATGAAAGAGTGGGCCGCAATAGCGATCCATGAACTCAGGATAAGAGAACGACAGCGAAGAAGCCTGAGAGCAGCTGAATAACTACGAAAGGAGTTTTTGAAGAGGCATTCTTGCCCAGCTTGGTCCTGCGAAGTAATACCTAACGGCGGTCCCGCAGGGCCAAATACAAGCTAACGCAGCCGGAGTTAAGGGTTTAGTACGTAGGCGTACTGCTACGCAAGTCCAGTAAAGTTAGATAATACTAACTGGGCGTGATCCCGAAAGAGGTGTATCTTTAGCGGGCAATATGAATCGTACATGCTGCCCGTCTAAGGCAGTATCTTCTGGAAGATTCCCCCTCCGACACACAAAAAAAAAAAAAAAAAAAAATGCACCAAAACACGATTACACCATCCAGCATACCGATCAGAACAAAAGGGAACGAGAAAGGATCTCGCGCACCTTCTGTCAATACGATGTCGAGCGAATTACATCTCCGCTTTCGCAGCATCCCGTTTCCTTTCCGTTATTTATCCGCCTATATATATTTACCGTTTTAAAACTACTGTTTCAAACAAATTTTGTAATAACAATTTTTAAGTGCATTTCGCATAAAATAAAAAGTTTATAACGATTCTTTTTGGAATTTAGTGCATTTTTCATTTTAACAGAAATTGTGAGTGAGCAAAAAGGTGAGTTTTTGTACAGTATGGAATAAATCAAAAACGTCTTAGGGAAATTAAACTAGTAGATGTTTAGAAAAAGTTTCGTACATAATATGTTGAATAGAAAATTTCAAAAATATTTTCGAATGTATATGTGTTTAGATGAGAACTCTTTTAAGTAAATAAGAGTTTTGACTCTTTTACGTTAATAAGAGTTCTTCAAATAAAGTAAAAAATTACACGTATATAGGATATCGATTAAATTTTATTAAATTATTTATTAATGGCCGGAAATATTTAAAATATTAATTTTATACACATTTTATGCCCAAATGTCCTATAGGGTATACCTATAGGTGGATCTTTTATTTATTATGTGCTAATGAGCGCTCGTTTTAGAGATCACTGCACTTTGTACATATGCATGTATATATTACGCTTTCGTTTTTTACACAACCCTGCTTGTTTTTGCCGATCAAAAACCGAGGGGTATGGTGGGAAATATGCCAATGTGGACTTTGAATGTATTTTATACGCAATCCTGCTTGTTTTTGTTAGCCAAAACCCAAGGGGTATTTCGGAATATATGCCAATGTGGACTTTGAAGCAATGTGCGTATCTACATACATATGTAGCAATACACTTTTGTACAAATCTTTGTGGTGGTTATAAAATGATGTGCTCACGGTGGCTGTCAGCAGGAGAAGAGAACTGTTCGTATGATGCGTAGTCCTGAATAGTACTATCCGCGGGCGTCCTCAAGCCTAACGGTTGATTATGTATTCCTTGTTTCGTTTTGTGCTGTATTCGTTTCAGCGTAGCTTGTAAGCCAGGCGCAGCTGACTTGCTGACATGATGTTGCCATGTTGTAATAAACGTTGCGATGTAATATTATAGTACAAGTATATTGTGGCTCGTCCCACAAGTACTCCTCTTCTTGGAGAACGTTATCAAAATTATTGATAATTTAGGAAGATGATTAAAAGTTCAGCGGAATCTAACGCGTCTCTTGGGTGACGGTGTAGATAAGTTGGAGTCGCATTCAGATGGGCGGTATGATGGCGACGAAAATCGAGATGTCCCAGGTTCAGATGACTCTGGTGAAGTTAATGTAGGCGTAGCATTGTTGTCATCGTCGTTGTGCTGCTCATTCTCGTTGAGCTTATCGTCGGGAAGTACACAAACAGGCTTTAGTCGGTCGATCGAAACTGTAGTGTTTTCGCCTTTGACGTTTACGATGAAATATTTTTCATGCTTTGAAATGACTCGGTGAGGTCTTCATAAGGTGAAGTGAATGCGTGGTGTAGAGCGTCGCGACGAATAAAAACATGTGAACATGTAGATAGTTCTTTGAAAATGAATGTTTTCCTCTGACCATGTCGGACGATGGGTTGTGGTGCAAGGTCCGCGAAGTAATTTCTCAAGCGTAATGCCAAATTTGATGGTGGCAAACCAGATCGTGGCGAAGGCGCTAGGAATTCACCTGGTAAACGAATTGGCTCTCCATAAACGAGATCGGCAGGAGTTGCGTCAAGATCTTCCTTTCAAGCGGCGCAAATTCCAAGGAGAACGATGGGTAGCATGTCGACCCATGAGCTGTTTTCGTGACAACGAATGGCATCCTTCAAGTGACGGTGAAGACGTTCCACCATTCCATTCGACTGCGGATGGAAAGTGGTGGTATTTATATGTTTACTGCCGAGGACACGAGCAAGAGCGTTAAAGAGTTGGCTCTTAAACTGTGTTCCTTGGTCCGTTGTGATTTGTAATGGTACACCGTAGCGGCATATCCATCAAGCAAAAAGTGTGTGGGCAACACATTCGGCGTCGATACTTTCGATGGGAAATGCCTCTGGAAACCTGGTGGAACGATCGATGATTGTCAAGCAGTAGCGATACCCCTTTGAAGGTACGTATGGACCAATAATGTCCACATGGATATGTTCGAAACGTCTTGTGCGGCTTGGAAAGTTTTGGACTGGTGATAAAACGTGGCGAAATACCTTATTTCGTTGGCAGGCTAGGCATGTTCGGGCCCACAAACGTCAGTCGCGGTTAACGCTGGGCCAAACGTATCATTGCGTTAACAATTTGGTGGAAGCTCGTGCTCCGGGATGACTAATGCTGTGGAGAGCGTCGAATATTTTCATCCTCAGCGCGATGGGAACATATGGACGAATAATATCGCTCAAAATATCGCAGTATATTGGTTTATTGCAGCCTGGAATGTTGACAGGTCGCAAGTTTAGTGAATCGTGTTTTTCCCCTTGTATTATTTGCTGAAGTTCCTCGTCCTCAGCTTGTGCTTGTGCAAGTTCGTTTGAAGATACTGCCATTGAAATTTCTTCGATGCGAGAAAGAGCATCTGTGACGATGTTGTCTTTTCCGGCTATATGTTGGATATCGGTTGTAAACTGGCTGATGAAATCTAGGCGGTGGAATTGCCAGGGTGTCGCTCGATCGGGGTCCTGAGAAAAAGCATGTAGCAAAGGTTTGTGATCCGTGAATATGGTTTCGGTTGCAGCTGTACGTAGGGAGTTTGAAATGCCGTCCCACAGATCCCTTATACCGAGTTGTTGACGAGAGCTCTCAGAGAGCAGGAGTGCAAGCCGAGTAGAAAATCGTTCGGCTGTCTGTTGTGATTGCAGCTTCTCGACGTCGAACCTTCCTTGTGTTTGTTGGCGTGCGTTTTTTGCTGCATAGAGGCGTGTGCGAATCTTGGCTGCAACAATATAGTGGTCCGAGTCGATGTTGGGACCTCGGAGCGCACACACATCCAAAACACTGGAGACGTCTCTTCCGTCTATCACAACATGATCGATCTGGTTGGTGGTTTTTCGATCCGGAGATTGCCAGGTAGCTTGATGAATCTTCTTATGCTGGAATCTAGTACTACAGATAACCATCCATATTTAGGGCCCCGGCGAAGTCGATCAGCCTCAACCCATTTGGGGATGTTTCCTCGTGGAGGCTGAATTTACCGACCGTGGTGCCAAAGATACCTTCTTTGCCCACCCTGGCGTTAAAGTCGCCGAGCACGATTTTGACATCGTGGCGGGGGCATCTCTCATAAGTGCGCTCCAAGCACTCATCCTTCTCTTCCGTCGGGGCGTGGGCGCAAATCAGCGATATGTTGAAGAACCTCGCTTTGAAGCGGATTTTGGCTAGACGTTCATTCATAGGAGTGAATGATAGTACTCGGCGACGGAGTCTCTCTCCCACCACGAATCCAACACCAAACTTGCGCTCCTTTATATGGCCACTGTAGTAAATGCCACAAGGACCTACTTGTCTCTGTGCTTGTCCCGTCCATCGCATTTCTTGGACGGCGGTGATGTCAGCCTTTATTTTCACGAGGACATCAA
Source organism: Bactrocera zonata (assembly GCA_037783105.1). NCBI lineage: Eukaryota > Metazoa > Arthropoda > Insecta > Diptera > Tephritidae > Bactrocera > Bactrocera zonata. The sequence goes on along the minus strand of JBAWJQ010006667.1, from coordinate 236,333 downwards.
CCAGCTGGGCAGCAGCACCTTCCCAATTAAGGGACCGGACATTCCAGGTGCATGCCCTCAAATCATAGTCCTTAATTCGTTTGCCATGGTCGTCGTCACTTATCCGAGGTTATTGTCGCTTTTTCATTGGAGTGTTTTTGTACGTGGCGAGTCCCATACCCAGCGCACAACCCTAAGTAGGGAATATTTCGCCTTCTCACTTTAGCTCGCCTTCAAACGGATGTTCTTAGGCTACCCAGAGGATACTTGGTCAAAGACCGGAAGTCGTGAGCTGCTTGAGTCATATGTAAAAGAATCGTTTCTGGCCACTCCCAAGTGAAGGGCGATCAAAGAACTTTCCTCACTTGCGTGAACTTCTACACATGACTCCATCCATTTTTCTAAACCCCCTTCATAAAAAAGGATTCCTTTCTTTATGTCCAGCTTCGCATCGTTGTTCCTAAGGAGATCATAGCCAATAGTACCGTCAAACGTGTTAAGTGTAGGTAAAGTAAAAAAATCGAAATTCGAATTGAAGTTGTGTACGGTGCATTTTTCTGCAATTTTGTGTACCCCATGAATAGAATTTACTAAAAATTGGAGTGTAATGGGTTTTATACCCTTCCAGTTTGCTGGTTTTAAATAAATTTTGGATGCGCCGGTATCAACTAAAAATTTCAGTGGTCTTCCTGGAAATGTCCTGCTAACATATGGTAGCAGGGACCTACCCCTAAAAAATTAATCTCCTTGGAAATTTCTTCTGGGCTTTCATCAAATTTAGAGTCATTATCGAAATCTATAAAATCATTATACTCGTCTTGTTGATCATTTTTAATGACTTCGATGGAAGGATATTGGTCTGGATGGTTTATCCGTTGCAATTTGTTATTAAAGATGTCGCTTTCGCGATGTCTTTTTTGGGCTACCTGCATACCGGAGCTTCTTGGGTATTGATTCCCAAAGCTGTCCCACCTGAAGGAAAATAAATGAACTCATTTGCGGTGTGCGAGATTCACTGGATCGATAATTTTTTTGAGGGACTCGAAATCTGGAAAGACTAGGGTCTACTTCCATAGGCTTTGATCGTGTCTGAGTTTGTTGTCTAGGACAGGGTACACTGTTTCTCACAAGAAGTCAACTGTAAACGGAAATTCTATTATCAGAAAATGAAAATCTGTGAGCAAATAACGAACGCGCCTCATTTGATTCAAGTTCCTGAGCGAGGGCTAAGACCGATGCCATATCTAATGACCTTGATAAAAATAAAATATCACAAAGTGGACGGTTTAGTCCGGATATAAAAACTCTTAATACATCCTGGCGATATTTCGAATTCAAGGATTCCAAAACATTCTTCTTATTTTGGTAGGTCATTAATGTTTTGTTAATAATGACTGTTAGTTTCTTTTCTACTTCATCATAAAATTCGGTTATTGCCTGTCTTCCCTGGCGAAGTGTGGACATTTCCTGTTCGAGTATGTAAACGGGTTTCTTATCCGCGTAAGTAAAGTCTAGCCCAGCTATGATTGCGTCGAAATTTAGGATGGTATTAAAGGAAGACAGGATTGAATCTGCAGGACCCACTATTTTATTCCTTATTAAGGCCACTGCCTGATAATGTTTGGAACTGCCTTGTGTGTATTGAAAGATTTTATATGCCGTGTGAGCTGCCTGACGCCATGACATGTATCGCGATTGGTCGCCTGCGAACTCGTTCGCAGCGAAAATTCATCCACAGAAGTAATTTCCACAGAAGTAATTTCCACGATTATAAATCCGTTCAATTCATTTTTAAATCAGATTATCCTTGAATGTGGGGATACAAATTCAAAAACTACAAAGATTCTATTTCAATCACGTATTAGACACCATATTATTTTTCAAAATACAGATGAAATGTTTGATCAATTACGCAGCTGCATCAACCCAAATGTTACAAATGGTTTGTTACGTGACCTATCTGTTTTAGGAAAAATTCAAAGCGAAATTAAAAGCACCTTTCCATCGGTAAAATTCGCTCATACAAAATCTTTGGTCACTGACATCTTTAACGAAGATGATCAGAAAGAAATTCTTCATACGGAACATAATAGAGCACACCGGTCTCTCAAAGAAAATATTATGCAAATATTAAGGAATTATTATTTTCCAAACATGCGAAAAATGTTAAGGGAAGCTAAATATCAACGCCATCCTCCAAATCTTGAAATGGGAAAAACCCCAATACCCAACAGACCCGGAGAAATTCTGCAAGTAGATATCTTTTCTACAGACAATAAACATTATCTAACTTGCATAGATAAGCTTTCGAAATTTTCAATAGTTCAATCAATTTCATCTAGGGCAATAATAGACATCAAAGAACCCTTAATACGAATTATGAATTTTTTCAAAGATACTAAAAGCCTTGTTTGTGACAACGAAAAATCACTGAATTCCGTTACGATAAAAACTCTGCTTAAATATCATTTTAATATTTCGATATTTACGACACCCCCACATCATAGCACAACAAATGGACAGGTAGAACGATTTCATGGAACTTTTTCCGAGATTAGTCGTTGTTTTCAACTAAGCCAGCGACTTAATGACACTAATGATCTTATTCTACTCGCAGCCTACAAATACAATAGGACGATACATTCAGTAACTGGGCAACGACCTATTGACGGGATTCATTCTGCTTCATCAAAATACCTTGACGAAAATAAAAACCCCCTCATAAAAGCACAAAACTCCGATTTTTATTACCATAATAGACATACCAAACCAAAATTTTTAAACCAGGTGAAAAGTCTTTCTTAAATCCAACAAAAATTAAGCAAACTGTACACAGAAAAGGTAGTAGAAAAGGATTTGGGCACAACCGTTTTAATTAACGGTAAAAGAATCCATGAAAGTAATCTAAGATAAATTTTTTTCTGTCATTAGGCTCCTGATCCTGATGTTTGCTGCATTAGCACGGTTGGAAATTATAAACTATACTAATTCAATATACATACCAATATCGGAGGGAGATGTTGCTATCTACCGTCAATACAAACACTTAATTCACCACCTAAATTTCACCAATTATGAAAACATTGCCGAACAAACGTATGACCTTCTGGACAACTTTCCAAAATCCCACATACGAAAGACATTGCAACTGGACATAGACCGCATTTTACGATTACTGGACTCACTAAGAATTCATTACCGACACTCTCGTAGTATTAACCTTCTAGGCACTGCTCTCAAATATATAGCGGGAATGCCCGATTTCGATGACTTGAACCAACTTCAAACACGGACAGAATCTTTAATTGAAGCGAATGACGAACAGATCTATATCAATAGCCAATTACAAGTAAAGATAAACCAATTAACTGACACTGTAAATAAAATAATTAGCTCTACAAAAGTGCATCAACGTGACACCGAAAACTTATTTGAATTGATATCAGCAAGAAACAGAGCATTGATAGACGAAATAGAATCAGCCATATATTCAGTCGCTTTGGGTAGGATACAGTTAATAAATCCAATTTTGTTAAATAGCGATGAAGTTAGGAATTTACTAATCAACGAGCACTCTACAAATATAACAGTAAGCGATTTACTAACAGTCTCTAAATTGAAAATTTTACAAGATAATAATAACATTTATTTGTTAACTGTAAAAATCCATATTTTGTCAAATGTCAAAAATAAATAGTTCTTGTATTTTGAATCTACTACGCCAAAAGCCCACATACTGTCAAACTGTTACAGCAGACCACATCGAACCAATAGAGGAAATTGACAATGGCCTGATCGTTATAAACGATAAAGTGGTGGAAGTTCATGAAGGAAATTCTGGTGCAATAACGTTGAATGGAACGTTTGTTATTAAGTTTACAGAAAATGCGACCATTAATGGTACTACTTACACTAACTGGCGGAAAATAGTACGTGCTTATCCAGAAGCCGCGCCCGCACAATTTTTGAACCTAACTAATCATACAACATTATTATCGCTTCCGTACTTGCACAATATCAACCAAAAAAACCTGAGACACATCGTATCATTGCTACTTAGCTTACGCATCTACAATTGCCTTTTTTGTTATTGCCTTACTAGCCCACATAATCAACAAGCGCCGAAAGCGCAACGTTAGTATTGCAATATTAGGCAACGTTCTTAAGGAATCCGTGGACGTCTCCTCTTCTAGCGGGGGAGTAGTTAACATATCACAGTAGCCCACAACAACAAGTGCAGTTATGCCTGTGATTGCAGCGCAAGCAAAAACACCAAAGGTGCCAGGCTCATGTTGCAGACATAACAACGGAAACGCTTGCCAATAGCAAACGACACCAACAGCCCCAAACCATGGGAATTGCCGAATCAGCATTATCGCATCATGCGGCAGTCCACGTGAGGTGATGGAAAGTAGACTTGATAGGTGTTAGGTATTCAGGTGCAGCACCGAAAAGTTAGTTATAATAACTAAAAACATAAAAAAAAAAATAATAATTCAAACCAAACCTCGCGTTTTATTTACTTGTTTAGGATAATATGTACATGTAATTCGGCTTACTGTTGGTGAAGAATATTAGCTGTAAGAAGAAATTTTGGTTTTAATATAAATTTGTATTTTATGTAAGTATTGGTGCTGGAGGTAGTAATTTTCTTTTGCGTGTTTTGACGACTTATTACTGTAGGAAAAACATTTGTTTGCGGTTTATTTACAATTTCTTATTTTAAAGGTTTCGTACACCGTTTGTTTATTATTCGCCTTTTTTGTATTATCGGCAATTGTTTGAATTTTATTTATTCTCGGCTTATGAGGGATTGTAACTCCACGCCTGGCTCAGATGTGACCAGAATGGGTACTCCTTAGCCCTTGAGTTAGGAGAGTGATAATAGAGGGATGTTGCGAGAGATTAGCCGTGAATGTATGGAGAACGGCTACGATTTGTAGAGTAGACAATTCGTTATAATTAATTTGAAGTTTATGTAGCTGATTCTCATAACCTACCCATATGAGCCGCACTTGGATAGATGCAATAAGAGGGACCAGTGCCTTTTGTAAGTGTAGTTGCGTCACTGTATGGCATTGGGAGTATGGTTATCCCTTAATTTCCATTTGAGATTTTATTCAGTTTTGGAAATTTATGAAAAATGTCGATTTTTTTGACTTTTTGATACAACTGTGTTATATTTTATGTTTTTATGAATGCACTAATTTGGCGTTTAGTAGCCCGCCACCGCTCTAGGATCTGTTCAGAATTGTTTTTTTTTTCTTTATTGGCGAAAGCCATCCTGCGAGGCCGAAAAGTTGTATGTGCTTTTAATATAGGAGAAACTTTCCCTATATCTCGAAATTTCCTTAATTGTGAATTAAGGTTTGCATTATCCTCAACTTGACTTTGTATGGTGGTAACTGGTTCTGAAACTAGTCCACTTAGCATCCAACCGAATATAGTGTGTTGCGTTAGAAGGGGCGTTGATACTTTTTCAACACCTTTAAGTAATATTTGCGGTATAAAGTCGCTCCCTAATACAATATCTATTTGAGATGGCTTGTTGCAGTCGGGATCTGCTAGTTTTAAGTGTGGGACCTTCTGCCAATATCTGCTATATATGTGATAGCTTGGAAGCATATTTGTTAATTGCGGTAGGACTATAGCTACTGCTTTAATTTGCTTATCCGCTTGGAGGAAATTGGGGTAATGGGACAGATTTTATTTGAGTTTTGGATTACTCTTCCGCCCATTTCAAAAATTGTTTGGTTGACAATTTTAGTTTGTTTTGTGCCTTAGACGCTATGGATTATCGTTGCGATCCTTGGTCTATTAAGGCTCTGAGTTTGAACAGTTCTCCTCGGTGTTCAATGGAAACGACTGCTATGGGTAGTAGTACTCTATTTTGATTTTCGCTGTGTAGCGTTTGCTTTTTTAATGCCTTTGAGTAGCATGGTGCTTCTTGGCAATTTTTAGAATTTTGCTTTTCGGGATTTGCTTTTGCAATTAAACCCGTGGTTCTTTGAGTACAAGCGCTTCTTTGAGGTGAGATGGGATATCTGCTGTTATCTAGAATTGGATTGTGTCTTTTCTGACAATAGAAGCAGTTAAATTTGCTTTTGCAATTTTTAAGATTATGTGTATTGGACAAGATTATGAGTATTAGACAGTACAGTTTGTCTTTTTGATCTGACAAAGTTATTCCTTTCGTTAATGTTTAATTTTTTAAACTTCTCGCAAGTTTTAAGTTTATGCCCTCTTTTACATAGTTCGCATGACGTTTGTTTTCTTTGTTCGGATGTAAACGTTTGTGTTTTGTAAGTTTTTTTTTTAATTTTTGTTGCTTCTAGCTTGGGGTCTATTTAAGCTTCCATTTTGGTCGTGTTTAGTGTTCTTAGTTTTGATTTTTTTTCTTCTAACTTTTCCGCAATTTCATATTGAGTGGTGAGAAAATATTTCATTTGTTGCCACATTGGACACTTTTTTCATGATGAGAGTGATTGCTCCCACAAAAGTAACGATTTTTCTGGTAATGCGGCAGTGCATATATTTACCAGAATTGGGTCCCAGCTGTCTGTGGGGATATTTAGTGTCGACAGAATTGACAAACAATTAGAAACAGTGGATTGTAGCCTTACAAATTCTTCACTTGTTTCTTTCTTGATTTTAGGCAAGTTTAATAGTGTCGTTACTTGTTTATCGACCAGTATTCTTTCGTTTTCATATCTCGCTTTTAGAGCTTCCCAAGCCAAATTGAAATTATCGTCATAAAGAGCGAACTGTTTTACTATTATGCCTGCTTGACCTTTAGTTTTGTATCTGAGGTGATACAATTTTTGCGCTTATGATAATTGAGGATGGTTAATGTACACGGCCGTGAACATATCCCGGAAGGACGGCCATTCTTCATAACCTCCGTAAAAGGTTTCTGTGTCACATACGGGCACCTCGAGTTGGATGCCTGAACTTGCCTTTTGACTGTATTCTTGTGGCAGCTCTACTCTTGGATATGGAGTAGGTGCAATTGCTTTTATTATCTTTAATTGATCAGAGATCATAGCTTTTGTTTCTTCATATTGGTCAAAGCAGCTTTCGTAAATATCGTAAGCCGATTATTTAAAATTCGAAGGTAGATCTGAATTGTCAGAATCTACTATGGCATCAAGAGCCGCTTGGAGGCGAGTTCAAAAATTTTGAAGATTTTGACTTTTTATTTCCTATAATGATTTCGAGTTTTCGTGAATCGGTGAAGAGGCAAATCTAGTGCAGTATCTTGTTAAACTGTCACTTTCTGAATAAATTTAAATTTTTGTGTTGAGCGTGTAGCTCCTGGTGTACTTTGATTTTTGTTATTTTTCATTTATATATACATTTCCAGTGTGAACTGAATACTTTTTTAAGTATATAAAGGTTTTTTTTTTTCGTAAGAGACGGATTATTTGTTATACTGTTACTTATTTACTTGCTATTTAAATTTATTTTTATTTTATATGCTTTGTTTTCAAGCCGCAATATTAATTTTAAGTATTTTCTATATAGGTATGTATATAGGCACACCCTAATAATTGGCTTGTATGTACTTGTTTTTGTGCAATTGAGAGCTCGTCGAAGAGATTAATATGCTTTGTACATAAGTATGCACGAATTGTTTGTTAATGCATGTGGAGAAAGAATATGCTGTAATGTTTTTTTTTTGTTTTTCTTAAAATCCCTCTTGTTTTTGTTTGACAAAGTATGTGTATGTTTAAATGCACATCTGTATATGTACGTATGTTGGAATGTACTTATGTTGTTCAAACTTATAATTTGATGTATATTTCGTTAATCAGATTTTTAATTTTGCATTCGTTCCAATAAATGTATTTTGTAAAAGTCAATTTTACTTTGCCTTACCGTTTAGCTTTTAACGGAAAATTAAGTTAACCTTTTTTTCTGGAAAGTTAATTAAAATTTAAAATTTTAATAATTATGCATATGGTACCCAGTGTAGGGTATAAAATTGCAGGCATATTCTATGCCGTATGATTATATGAATATATAGTTTATAAAGTCGCACGGGGAAGAGAGCGCGAAAGCTAAGTGAGTAAGTGCCGATATGCACCCGTATGCACTTTGTATATATGTATGTTTGTCAATTTGAACATATTATGTCTAGTATGTAAGTTAAGTTCTTCTTTATTGAATTTCTAAAAGAAACTGAACATTGAATCTTAAAATTACCCTAAGCTAGCTGTGGTTCAAAGGCAGCGGCGTCGGCGTTCTTAACGGCAGAGTTTAGCGGATGTTGATTCGTCAGCAATATTGAAGTTGATTATTGTTGTTGATATTACTATTTATTGATCAGCAATAATGTCGATCAATTCTGGGAGTTGCAGCGGATGTTTGTTTATGTTATTCAACTTTAACAACAATATTATTGCAATGATTGTTGTTATGTTGAAATAAATATTTGTTGTGTCAACTTTTAAGTTATTGAACTTTAACAATTACATTGTAGCAATGAATGTTGTTGAAATAAATATTTGTTTTATTAACTCTCCCTTCTAAAATTCCTACTTGTCGTCAAGTAGCTTTAAAAGTATGGTATGTTATTAAATTGTGGTTGGACTGATCTAGGAAAATTGTTCGTTTCACTCATGATTTCTATCGGAACTTTTCCAATTTGTAGGATTAGGTTTTCCTTTGGCTTTATATAAAATTTTTGTATTACAACTATTGCTATAATAATGGCCGATAGAAAAATTATAGCTATCCGGTTGGAGGAGAAATCTGTATTTATTTGGTCTAATTGTTTCCTATTTTTTATGTTGAGTGCGTGTAGGGATTCCAATGATAATATTTGAAGGCGCTCCAACTCTATTGGGGTCATTTGGATGAGTGGTGCTCCGGGTTTCAAAATAGTTTTCTCTTTGTTGCTGAATTCTTTATTATTTATGGTTATGTTCTCATTCCAATAGTGTACGAGATATGTTCCTTTCAGATGATAGGTTATATTATTCTGTATTAGACTGCCGTTAAAGGTATTAAGTAGGATTAAGCTGTTGTCGATCTCTTCGATTTCCGGGATATGGTCTGCATTACTGAAATCACACAGCGATTCTTTGCCCTCAACTAATTTAGAAATACATTTGGATTCTCTTAAGTTAACGGTTGTACCTTTTTTACAAATTTTTATATTGTTGGATATTTTACAGGTTTTTGGCACTTTTAACATAGAATTTTCGGACAAAAATATTTCATCTGTTTCTAAGTGAACCATTAGTTTATTTCTTACAACTGGTTTTATTAATAGATTTTGATAATTGGTTGCTTCTAATTCTGGAATTTTACAATGTAAACAATAGCTGTTTTATTATGTAAGACTGATACTTCAGCGAACTCTAACATATCTTCGACTGATAGAGTTGTTATATTATTTTTTTTTTTTTGAAATATTTTGTGGACTTCTTGTAATTCTATTTCGTTTAAAAGTAAAGTATTTATTATATTTTGTTTTGCCCATTGAGTTGCATATTTGACATTTATTATTTCTTCTTTTATTAGTCTTATTTGATTTTGGAAACTTATTGCTATTTCATTATTAAACAAATCATCTTTCTTTATTGCATTTTTTAACATATTTGAAATTGTAGTTAAGTCATTAATTCTATTCTGTAGTTGTTTATTTATAATGATCTGGTTGTTATTGTTTGTATTAAGGCTATTGAGATTATTTTGTATTATTAATAGATCACCATGATCTGGATTTCCTGCAACATATTTCCAGGCTGATCCAATCCAATTTATTGATCTAGTTTGGCGGTCTTGCAAAGTGAGTGTATTTAATGCAGTGAGTGATTGTACTATTTCGTGAGTTAGAGTGTGAAAGAGATAACTTGTTTTAAGATCTTTAATGGTATGTTCACGAATTTTTAGAAGTTCAATTTCTATTTGCTGAAGATCTATCAAGTGGATTAATTTTATGGATGACATTTCGCTCATTTGCTGCAAGACCGGCATAAGTCAAAAAAATCGATTTGCCAGAAAACGCGTTTAAAGTTTTCAACTAACTATAACCTTACACGGAAAACAGGAAATATATTCTCTTCTCAAGCGGAGCATGTAAGAGGTATTCATATGAATTTTTCACTCAACATGAAGTATGATATAACGAACAATTCTGCAGCATTAACTCAAAAATCACGTTTTTTGATTTATGCCGGTCTTGCAGCAAATGAGCGATTTGTAGCTTCCCTATTCCTTTATAGATGGTAATGGTATGTGCGTCCGAATAGTTCGTAATGTCGAGAATTGCCTTTGCATTGGCAACCACAATAAGAATAAAATAATCCTGGTACAGTGAATTATAAAAGGTTAGGTTTTTTTTTTATGATTAGACATTTGAGTTCTATTCACCTTCAGATTACTAACTAAACATTTTTGATGTTACTTTTGTGAAAAAACTCTCCCATTTTCTGTAATAATTGTTGTGTGTTTGTTTTCCTGAGCGTTCCTATGAGCCCTGTTGTGAATCTGTAAAATTATCTCATCTTGATCTGTTTCTTTTATTATGTCTTCTACCTTCATTTGAGTAAATCTGATTTTAAAGGACCCAAATAAATAATAAATAAATGGCAACTTTTCTCGTGTACAGCTGTCCTTTCGTGCTTGGAAATTTGTTTAAGTTATAAAATATTAAAAACTTTGTGAAAATTATCCGAATTGAGTAATCCGTTAAGATAAGTATCACTTTTATATTGTTCTTTTAAAGAAATTAAATTTACTTTAATTGTGAGTTGACTAAATTCAGTTTATTCCGCCGAGTTATTTTTAATTTGTTGTTGTGCTACATTTTAAAAAGTGCAATTGTTAGTGTTAATTTATATTGCTTATTTAAATTTCTTTCTTGTTTTGCTCGTTTCCATCTTGTCCACAGCTGTTCGCGAGTTTCTTACTTTTCGTGTGTTACAGTGCATCTCAAACTGCTCGCTACATTGGTTGTTATCTTTGATAACCAATTATTTTTATTGCATTCATTTGTTATAAATATTTTTTGTTTTTGCTCTTTTAACTTTTATTATTTAAAATTTTAATTTTTATCGAATATTGTTTTTTGTTCATTATGACTTGTAACTTTCCGAACTGCTTTGTGAAAGCGAGTTGGAACGCTATGCTCCTTGCTGGCTTTGTGAGGGACTTGCCCATCTTAATTGTGCTGGACTGACAGGTAGGATATTGGATTCTATTCTCGACAGTAGGGGCTTGCGCTGGTCTTGCTTAAAATGCAGACCAACAGAAATAGAATTGTTTAAAGAGAGCTTGAAACCCTTACTGAAAAATTTAGGCGTTATGAAACACTGTTTCATTCATTTCAATGCCAAAATGTGCGGAAAGAGAATCCACAACCTTTATCTAAACGTAAACGTCCGTCTGATGAAGATACCACTGTATCTTCCTTAAAGAGAATGCCTCCACCCACTATTGATCTCATAAATCTTGCATTCCCTTGTCCTCAAGGAGATAAGGTTCCGTCTTCTCAAGACACAGAGAAATCTGTTCCGCCTCTAAATACCTCAAAGTCGGCTAACAGGAACTTAGTTGTAATACCACGGAAAAAGGCAATTTTTATCTCGAGACTTGCTGCGGATACCACAGTCGACGATATAGAAAGTTACATCTCGTCGAAATTAAAAACGGTAGATACAGACATCCGTAAATTTAATTTCAAATACAACAGGGATAGCTCGTCGTATAAGATCGACGTATCCGCTGACAATTTTCAATTGATACTTGTTAACTCATTCTGGCCATCTGCGGTCTTTGTGCGCGAATTCGAGCACAAACGTGATAAACCCCCTGTAGTTATCTCTAAAATGCCAAGAAATCCCGTGATTACAAAAACTTAATCAACAATAATTCGCTGAATGTTTATTATCAGAATGTCTTAATACAAAACTTGCTGATCTGTATTTAAATAGCACTCATTGCAACTTTAAAATTATTGCTTTCACAGAAACTTGGCTGAAGCCTCACATTTTTGATAATGAAATATTCAACAGCGAATTCGAAATCTTTAGATATGACCGGCTGAACAGAAAAGGAGGTGGTGTCTTGTTTGCTGTTCATTCTTCAATTCCATCTGAAGAAGTCGATGTTCCGCATGCAGACTTCATAGAATTTAAGTGCATTCGTATTTGCGCTAATATCTATCATATCTACTTAACTTTATCTTATATACCGCCTCACTCGGACATATCTGTATATATGCAGCATGCTTCATTAATAAATAATGTCTTCTCGATGGCTAATAATACTGATTCCATGATTGTTTTGGGAGATTTCAATTTACCGTGCGCATCATGGAACTCTAGTGATGATTATACAATTCCTATCAGTACTCGCTTATGTTTTAACTAGTTCTTAGATGAAATGTCGGAGTTGAGTCTTAACCAAATTAATTTAATTTCAAACGAGTTTGGTAAGATCTTAGATCTAGTTTATGTTGATAACACTTCAATGTTCTCCGTTGTCCGATGTGATCCTTTGGTTCGGCCAGAGGACCCGTATCATCCTGCTTTGGAAATTAACATCGAAATCATAGCTAACTTTGCTAATAATAATACATTTAATTAATTTTCGGTTCAATTTTGCGAAAGCTAATTTTAAGAAGATTAATAACGAACTTTCTAAAGTAACCAGGCTACAGTGTTAATATTGAATTTAGTGCTTCCCACTTTAATGAAACTATTTTAAACTTATTCGAAAAATATGTTCCGAAGTATGTTGTTACTCAAAAAATAAGTTCTAATTTATGGTTTTCGAAAGAATTATGTAAATTAAAAAAAAGAAAATCTCGTGCTTTTAAACTTTTTAAAAAAACTGGTTTAGTTGCTGACTATTCAAAATATTCTAAATTGCGTCGACAATTTGCTGAACTTAACAAAATATGTTATAATAATTATACAAATAAAGTAAAAAATAATAATATACGTAATCCAAAATTATTCTATGGTTTCGTCAACTCCAAACGCAGAATTTCTAATTTTCCGTCCGCTGTGAAATATAAGTCTAGTATGTCTAGTGACAATCACACCATTTCTAATATGTTCGCTGAATTCTTTAAGTCCAATTACTCTCCAAAATCTCCAAAAAATGTTCCGCTTCAGCACAAGTTATGTCCGATTTCTGTCATTAATGCACTTACCATTTCCGAAGTAGACGTCTTATATCAGTTAAATATGTTAGAACAATCATACAATTGTGGCCCAGATATGATTCCCTCATGCTTTCTTAAGAAATGTGCCAAGTATATATACCAGCCCCTAACAAAACTATTTAAATCATCTCTTATGCAAGGCTTATTTCCATCCATATGGAAAAAGTCATTTATAATTCCTTTGCATAAGAGTGGATTTAGGTCATCTATTGAAAACTATAGGGGAATAGCAAAGTTGTCTGCAATACCTAAACTTTTTGAAGCAATTATAACAGACGACATAACCTTCCGGATCTCTCCACTAATTTCTTGTTCTCAGCACGGTTTTCGTAAAGGGAAATCTACTATAACTAATTTGCTTGAATTTGTATCACATGTATCAACGGGCTTTAGGGAGAATAAGAATACTGATGTCATATACACAGATTTTAGTAAAGCTTTTGATAAAGTAAACCATTCAATTCTTTTTCATAAACTTGATCTTCTTGGTTTTCAACCAATATTTCTAAAATGGGTTGCTTCTTATCTTGGTAATAGAATTCAACAAGTCATATTTAACGATCATTTTTCTGACATAATCAATGTTCCTTCAGGCGTTCCACAAGGTCCAATTCTGTTCTTGTTATTTATTGATGACATATCATCTGTTGTTAAGTTTTCAAAAGTTTTATTATATGCTGACGATGTAAAACTTTTTAAAACGTATACTTCAAACAGCGAAAGATGTCAGTTGCAAACAGACTTAAACAACCTAGTTTCTTGGTGTGATAGAAATGACATGCCATTGAACCTTAAAAAATGTAAAACGATGTGCTTTTCACGTAGATCTGCAGACCCTACTTCATACGCATACAAAACTTTAGGTTGGAACAAGTATGCAGTTTTGTTGATCTGGGAGTAACAATGGACCCCAAACTCAATTTTAATCTTCACGCATCTTCCACGGTTTTTAAAGCTAAAAGCGCTCTTAGTTTTGTTAAACGTTGGTCTGAAGAATTTAAAGATTCGCTTGCCACAAAAATTCTTTTTACATCTCTGGTGAGGCCTATATTAGAATATGCTTCCGTGGTTCGGAACCCTAGTTACCAAGTCCATTCAGATAAGTTAGAGTACGTTCAAAACAATTTTTACTTTTTGCCTTAAATCATTTGCATTGGGATTCCAGTTTAAATCTTCCCCCTTACACTAACCGCTTAAAACTTATAAATCTCCCGACACTCGCTAGTTGTAGGGAGATGCTTGGTATAATATTTCTTGTAAAACTCATGAATAAGTCAGTCTGTAGCCCATCTCTCTTATCTGATATTAATTTTAACATTCCCGCTCGCTCTACCAGGCAGTTTAGACCCTTACTTTTAAAATTTTCTAGAACAAATTTTGAGTTAAACGAGCCATTCCGCCGTATATGTCATGATTTCAATTTTCATTCCAGCACATTTGATCAAACAGACCCACTCTTTACCATTAAAAAAATTATCTTATCTACTCCTAACAAGTAACATTTAAAAATTACAAACTTTAATTTAATTCTTAATTTTGGCTGTTGAAATTTTTGTTTCTGTAGCCGAGCAGCTTAAGATCGCAACGCTTAAAACTCTCTTGCCTTTTATGACTCGGCTAATTCCGCTCGTTCGCGGATTGCGCCCCTCGCGTTGGTTGGGCGGGAGGATGGTAATCGTTGGGTATTATTATTAAATGTTCTGAATACAATCTTTGAATCTGTCCCATTATGTCTTCTGTCGTGTAGATTCCATTTATTACTGAAGGGTTTAAGTACTTTCTCAATATTTTCAATAAATCATCATCAGAATATGTTGGTTGAAAAACAGTGTGTCTATGGAATGTAGGGAATGGAATGGTAAACTTGTAGTCAGGAGGATGTTCTTTGTAAATAAAAATTTGGTTTTTAAATGCGTTTATCGGTACCTCAATGCTGGGAATAAGATTATGAGAAGAGCTTTGAGCACTGAGTTGGGTTTCTGTTATTGAATTAATTTCGTACTGTTTTGGTACTCGAGACAATGCATCGGCTACAATATTTTCTTTTCCTGGTTTATAGAGTAATTCCTTATTGTACTTATCCAGGTAAGACTTCAATCTTTTAATCGCTATTCCACCTTTTTTCCAACAATCAAGTGTAAGTGGTTCGTGATCTGTACTTGTGCGTATTTCGGCTTCAACGTTAGTGGTATAGGTCAGTTTGTCATCGGGTTTTGCAAACAAATTTCGGCATTTTTTTAACAAATGGTTTAATTCTTTACGTTGACAATTTGCGAGATGATTTAATTTGGGAATAATTGCATTTACTGATTCAAATTTTCCTTCTTTTATGGAAATACTCATGCCGTTTCTAAAAAACAATTTACCTTTTTCAGTGTCAATAATTGCACCCAATTCCTTCAAACTGTCATTTCCTAATATTCCGTCAAATGTTCTGAGTGTGGGTAATAAAAAGAATTTAACTATTGATTTTGGATCATTAAACAAATTAGCCATTTTGTAATGGGTTATTTTTATTTTACCTCCTACGGATACTGCATTAAATGGGGTTTCATTTTGTAATGGATTCTGTACAAGTTTTGGCTGAATATAATTTCTATTGGATCCGGTATCAATCAGTATTTTAAGCATTTGCCCGCTCGTCACCTTACATTCGAAGTATGAAAGTGAGGAGTCAGTTATTTTTAAAAAATTAATATAAATAGAATTGGTTTGCTGTTCGTGATCACTATTTTTAATAACTTCGGTATAGTCACTAACTGTTTCATCGTAATCTGTCTGTTCTTCTTGTTCTGAGATAGTTTGCTGATAATCAGTCATAGTTGGTACTGGTTCTTTTGTACCTGTTTGTTGGTAAGTATATGTCTGAATATTCAAATTCCTTTGTCGTTTGGCTATCTCGGCAGTAGGCATGGGTGGTCTTTTACCTAAATCAAATTGTGGTCGATTCATGTAGTTAATCTGCTTAGTTTGGATACTTCTGTCAATGTCCATCGGTTCTGGTCGTGGTTGTGGTTTGGCAACCATAGGACGAGATGGTTGGTATAATGATCGTTGTATGTTATGGTTCTGTGTGAATTGGTTACCTACATTACTAAAATATGGCCTTTGTTGTGGTTGTTCAAAAAAATTATTTAATTGTCTGGGATTCATAGTTGGGTTTTGCGGTGTGTTAATTCTAGATGGAAGAAGTGGTCTAGCTTGAAAATATGAAAAATGAGGTGTCGGAACCTGACGTGGTACTAACGTTGGTCTATTGGGTTGATTTATAAATATGTTTTGTTGTCCTCTATTTGACGCATGATTGGTACGGTATGCTTGATTTTCCAATTTCAAACATAAATGCAATGCAGTTCGTAAATCAGCAGGTTCCTTCATGCCGAGAAGACGTGAAAGGTCTACAAGTAATCCGCGAATAAAGGTATCAAGAGCCTTATCCCTGTACAGCTTGGTCATTAATTGTTCTGATTCTCTTCCTAATTCCATACACCCTGTCTTATTAAGGATCAACGATAAATGTTTATAGACGGCCTGATGGAATTCTTCCACAGACTGGTTAGCACCTTGCGGTGTGGTGGTCATTTGGTACTCTAATGTACCCAAGTCCCTTTTATCTGCATAGTGTAGCGTAAGGCATTTGGAGATGCCACTCCAATTTAAAGGTACGTTGTACGATTCTAACGCAGTGTCTGCGTTACCAGTTATTTTATTGCGAATGGTATGCAAAATACCAAAGTACTTTGGCGTACCAATTGTGTGTTCGTATGTTCTTAAAATCCTGTCTACACTTTTTTTCCATGAGCCAAACTCGACTGGGTCTCCGGAAAATTCTCTTAAACTTTTTACTTTGTCTGGCACTTTGTCTAGTTCTCCTAAATTACCTTGGTGCTCTTGGTCAATTCCTTGACACTCTACATTGGTAAAATCCAATATTTGATTTTGAGTTTGTTGTAATAAAATCGGTAATTGTTCATATAACACTTGCCGAATGGCATTTGTTAAGTCGCTAGGTTGGGTCATATTTCTGTTGTTTTGAAATGTCGCTTGTCTTTGTAACTGTCTTTGTCGTTGGTGGGGATTTTCTTCAATATCAATTAATGGGGGTCTAACTAAATTGTTTGGATTAGCCATTCGTTTTATCAAAATTTAATTTTGTATTATTAACTTAATTGGAGTATTTTACTACCATAAGTTTCTCCTGATCCACCTTATCAATATCATTATTTTAATTTATTATTATTGTTTTTGAAAACCAATAGCTGGTTTTACCCTTTTATCCTGGAGGGTCCTTTGTGTAGGAATCGCAGAATTGGGTTAAATTATACTACTTTTGCGCACAAAACTTCGTAAGTTAATTGTTTGCAAAAGTAGGAGTAATTATTTTATTATCGCTTTACGCCTTTTTTAGAAATATATTATTTATGATTTTAATTGCTTCAAAAATGCAATTCGATATATATTTTTTTTTTAAATTCCCACTTTGCTTAATTATAGAATTTAAAAATTCCCAGATAATATTCACTTTATAATTTTTAATTATCTTCCACCTTACTTAATTATATACTTTAATTTTTTATATAGAATTTCAAAATTTTCAGATAATATTCACTTTAAAATTTTAATTTGTGATTTAATATAGTAATAAGATTTTAAAAATGTTAAATTTTCAGACTTAATTTTTACTTAAATCTAACTTACATTGCTATTTTTGGTGTGGCTGCCCTTTTTGGTAGTACGGATCTCTCCCGTTTGGTTCGTCTTGTCCCTACTAGGGATCCTGCAACTTACTCTTGAATAGAAGGTGTCCTGCGGGCTTGCCTTACAAGATCTTGTTCAACCAGGTCTACTTTTAAGTTTTTATCCTCGTTGGTCCCCGCTCGGGCGCCAGTTAAGTTCTTCTTTATTGAATTTCTAAAAGAAACTGAACATTGAATCTTAAAATTACCCTAAGCTAGCTGTGGTTCAACGGCAGCGGCGTCGGCGTTCTTAACGGCAGAGTTTAGCGGATGTTGATTGGTCAGCAATATTGAAGTTGATTATTGTTGTTGATATTACTATTTATTGATCAGCAATAATGTCGATCAATTCTGGGAGTTGCAGCGGATGTTTGTTTATGTTATTCAACTTTAACAACAACATTGTTGCAATGATTGTTGTTATGTTGAAATAAATATTTGTTGTGTCAACTTTTAAGTTATTGAACTTTAACAATTACACTGTAGCAATGAATGTTGTTGAAATAAATATTTGTTTTATTAACTCTCCCTTCTAAAATTCCTACTTGTCGTCAAGTAGCTTTAAAAGTATGGTATGTTATTAAATTGTGGTTGGACTGATCTAGGAAAATTGTTCGTTTCACTCATGATTTCTATCGGAACTTTTCCAATTTGTAGGATTAGGTTTTCCTTTGGCTTTATATAAAATTTTTGTATTACAACTATTGCTATAATAATGGCCGATAGAAAAATATATATATAGGTTGGAGGAGAAATCTGTAATTATTTGGTCTAATTGTTTCCTATTTTTTATGTTGAGTGCGTGTAGGGATTCTAATGATAATATTTGAAGGCGCTCCAACTCTATTGGGGTCATTTGGATGAGTGGTGCTCCGGGTTTCAAAATAGTTTTCTCTTTGTTGCTGAATTCTTTATTATTTATGGTTATGTTCTCATTCCAATAGTGTACGAGATATGTTCCTTTCAGATGATAGGTAGGATTAAGCTGTTATCGATCTCTTCGATTTCCGGGATATGGTCTGCATTACTGAAATCACACAGCGATTCTTTGCCCTCAACTAATTTAGAAATACATTTGGATTCTCTTAAGTTAACGGTTGTACCTTTTTTACAAATTTTTATATTGTTGGATATTTTACAGGTTTTTGGCACTTTTAACATAGAATTTTCGGACAAAAATATTTCATCTGTTTCTAAGTGAACCATTAGTTTATTTCTTACAACTGGTTTTATTAATAGATTTTGATAATTGGTTGCTTCTAATTCTGGAATTTTACAATGTAAACAATAGCTGTTTTATTATGTAAGACTGATACTTCAGCGAACTCTAACATATCTTCGACTGATAGAGTTGTTATATTATTTTTTTTTTTTTGAAATATTTTGTGTACTTCTTGTAATTCTATTTGGTTTAAAAGTAAAGTATTTATTATATTTTGTTTTGCCCATTGAGTTGCATATTTGACATTTATTATTTCTTCTTTTATTAGTCTTATTTGATTTTGGAAACTTATTGCTATTTCATTATTAAACAAATCATCTTTCTTTATTGCATTTTTTAACATATTTGAAGTTGTAGTTAAGTCATTAATTCTGTTCTGTAGTTGTTTATTTATAATGATCTGGTTGTTATTGTTTGTATTAAGGCTATTGAGATTATTTTGTATTATTAATAGATCACCATGATCTGGATTTCCTGCAACATATTTCCAGGCTGATCCAATCCAATTTATTGATCTAGTTTGGCGGTCTTGCAAAGTGAGTGTATTTAATGCAGTGAGTGATTGTACTATTTCGTGAGTTAGAGTGTGAAAGAGATAACTTGTTTTAAGATCTTTAATGGTATGTTCACGAATTTTTAGAAGTTCAATTTCTATTTGCTGAAGATCTATCAAGTGGATTAATTTTATGGATGACATTTCGCTCATTTGCTGCAAGACCGGCATAAGTCAAAAAAATCGATTTGCCAGAAAACGCGTTTAAAGTTTTCAACTAACTATAACCTTACACGGAAAACAGGAAATATATTCTCTTCTCAAGCGGAGCATGTAAGAGGTATTCATATGAATTTTTCACTCAACATGAAGTATGATATAACGAACAATTCTGCAGCATTAACTCAAAAATCTCGTTTTTTGATTTATGCCGGTCTTGCAGCAAATGAGCGATTTGTAGCTTCCCTATTCCTTTATAGATGGTAATGGTATGTGCGTCCGAATAGTTCGTAATGTCGAGAATTGCCTTTGCATTGGCAACCACAATAAGAATAAAATAATCCTGGTACAATGAATTATAAAAGGTTAGTTTTTTTTTTTATGATTAGACATTTGAGTTCTATTCACCTTCAGATTACTAACTAAACATTTTTGATGTTACTTTTGTGAAAAAACTCTCCCATTTTCTGTAATAATTGTTGTGTGTTTGTTTTCCTGAGCGTTCCTATGAGCCCTGTTGTGAATCTGTAAAATTATCTCATCTTGATCTGTTTCTTTTATTATGTCTTCTACCTTCATTTGAGTAAATCTGATTTTAAAGGACCCAAATAAATAATAAATAAATGGCAACTTTTCTCGTGTACAGCTGTCCTTTCGTGCTTGGAAATTTGTTTAAGTTATAAAATATTAAAAACTTTGTGAAAATTATCCGAATTGAGTAATCCGTTAAGATAAGTATCACTTTTATATTGTTCTTTTAAAGAAATTAAATTTACTTTAATTGTGAGTTGACTAAATTCAGTTTATTCCGCCGAGTCATTTTTAATTTGTTGTTGTGCTACATTTTAAAAAGTGCAATTGTTAGTGTTAATTTATATTGCTTATTTAAATTTCTTTCTTGTTTTGCTCGTTTCCATCTTGTCCACAGCTGTTCGCGAGTTTCTTACTTTTCGTGTGTTACAGTGCATCTCAAACTGCTCGCTACATTGGTTGTTATCTTTGATAACCAATTATTTTTATTGCATTCATTTGTTATAAATATTTTTTGTTTTTGCTCTTTTAACTTTTATTATTTAAAATTTTAATTTTTATCGAATATTGTTTTTTGTTCATTATGACTTGTAACTTTCCGAACTGCTTTGTGAAAGCGAGTTGGAACGCTATGCTCCTTGCTGGCTTTGTGAGGGACTTGCCCATCTTAATTGTGCTGGACTGACAGGTAGGATATTGGATTCTATTCTCGACAGTAGGGGCTTGCGCTGGTCTTGCTTAAAATGCAGACCAACAGAAATAGAATTGTTTAAAGAGAGCTTGAAACCCTTACTGAAAAATTTAGGCGTTATGAAACACTGTTTCATTCATTTCAATGCCTAAATGTGCGGAAAGAGAATCCACAACCTTTATCTAAACGTAAACGTCCGTCTGATGAAGATACCACTGTATCTTCCTTAAAGAGAATGCCTCCACCCACTATTGATCTCATAAATCTTGCATTCCCTTGTCCTCAAGGAGATAAGGTTCCGTCTTCTCAAGACACAGAGAAATCTGTTTCTGAACACGGTAGGCGGAAAACTTCGCAAGATCCGCCTCTAAATACCTCAAAGTCGGCTAACAGGAACTTAGTTGTAATACCACGGAAAAAGGCAATTTTTATCTCGAGACTTGCTGCGGATACCACAGTCGACGATATAAAAAGTTACATCTCGTCGAAATTAAAAACGGTAGATACAGACATCCGTAAATTTAATTTCAAATACAACAGGGATAGCTCGTCGTATAAGATCGACGTATCCACTGACAATTTTCAATTGATACTTGTTAACTCATTCTGGCCATCTGCGGTCTTTGTGCGCGAATTCGAGCACAAACGTGATAAACCCCCTGTAGTTATCTCTAAAATGCCAAGAAATCCCGTGATTACAAAAACTTAATCAACAATAATTCGCTGAATGTTTATTATCAGAATGTCTTAATACAAAACTTGCTGATCTGTATTTAAATAGCACTCATTGCAACTTTAAAATTATTGCTTTCACAGAAACTTGGCTGAAGCCTCACATTTTTGATAATGAAATATTCAACAGCGAATTCGAAATCTTTAGATATGACCGGCTGAACAGAAAAGGAGGTGGTGTCTTGTTTGCTGTTCATTCTTCAATTCCATCTGAAGAAGTCGATGTTCCGCATGCAGACTTCATAGAATTTAAGTGCATTCGTATTTGCGCTAATATCTATCATATCTACTTAACTTTATCTTATATACCGCCTCACTCGGACATATCTGTATATATGCAGCATGCTTCATTAATAAATAATGTCTTCTCGATGGCTAATAATACTGATTCCATGATTGTTTTGGGAGATTTCAATTTACCGTGCGTATCATGGAACTCTAGTGATGATTATACAATTCCTATCAGTACTCGCTTATGTTTTAACTAGTTCTTAGATGAAATGTCGGAGTTGAGTCTTAACCAAATTAATTTAATTTCAAACGAGTTTGGTAAGATCTTAGATCTAGTTTATGTTGATAACACTTCAATGTTCTCCGTTGTCCGATGTGATCCTTTGGTTCGGCCAGAGGACCCGTATCATCCTGCTTTGGAAATTGACATCGAAATCATAGCTAACTTTGCTAATAATAATACACAAGACCTTTGTTTTCGGTTCAATTTTGCGAAAGCTAATTTTAAGAAGATTAATAACGAACTTTCTAAAGTAACCAGACTACAGTGTTAATATTGAATTTAGTGCTTCCCACTTTAATGAAACTATTTTAAGCTTATTCGAAAAATATGTTCCGAAGTATGTTGTTACTCAAAAAATAAGTTCTAATTTATGGTTTTCGAAAGAATTATGTAAATTAAAAAAAAGAAAATCTCGTGCTTTTAAACTTTTTAAAAAAACTGGTTTAGTTGCTGACTATTCAAAATATTCTAAATTGCGTCGACAATTTGCTGAACTTAACAAAATATGTTATAATAATTATACAAATAAAGTAAAAAATAATAATATACGTAATCCAAAATTATTCTATGGTTTCGTCAACTCCAAACGCAGAATTTCTAATTTTCCGTCCGCTGTGAAATATAAGTCTAGTATGTCTAGTGACAATCACACCATTTCTAATATGTTCGCTGAATTCTTTAAGTCCAATTACTCTCCAAAATCTCCAAAAAATGTTCCGCTTCAGCACAAGTTATGTCCGATTTCTGTCATTAATGCACTTACCATTTCCGAAGTAGACGTCTTATATCAGTTAAATATGTTAGAACAATCATACAATTGTGGCCCAGATATGATTCCCTCATGCTTTCTTAAGAAATGTGCCAAGTATATATACCAGCCCCTAACAAAACTATTTAAATCATCTCTTATGCAAGGCTTATTTCCATCCATATGGAAAAAGTCATTTATAATTCCTTTGCATAAGAGTGGATTTAGGTCATCTATTGAAAACTATAGGGGAATAGCAAAGTTGTCTGCAATACCTAAACTTTTTGAAGCAATTATAACAGACGACATAACCTTCCGGATCTCTCCACTAATTTCTTGTTCTCAGCACGGTTTTCGTAAAGGGAAATCTACTATAACTAATTTGCTTGAATTTGTATCACATGTATCAACGGGCTTTAGGGAGAATAAGAATACTGATGTCATATACACAGATTTTAGTAAAGCTTTTGATAAAGTAAACCATTCAATTCTTTTTCATAAACTTGATCTTCTTGGTTTTCAACCAATATTTCTAAAATGGGTTGCTTCTTATCTTGGTAATAGAATTCAACAAGTCATATTTAACGATCATTTTTCTGACATAATCAATGTTCCTTCAGGCGTTCCACAAGGTAGCCATCTTGGTCCAATTCTGTTCTTGTTATTTATTGATGACATATCATCTGTTGTTAAGTTTTCAAAAGTTTTATTATATGCTGACGATGTAAAACTTTTTAAAACGTATACTTCAAACAGCGAAAGATGTCAGTTGCAAACAGACTTAAACAACCTAGTTTCTTGGTGTGATAGAAATGACATGCCATTGAACCTTAAAAAATGTAAAACAATGTGCTTTTCACGTAGATCTGCAGACCCTACTTCATACGCAATACAAAACTTTAGGTTGGAACAAGTATGCAGTTTTGTTGATCTGGGAGTAACAATGGACCCCAAACTCAATTTTAATCTTCACGCATCTTCCACGGTTTTTAAAGCTAAAAGCGCTCTTAGTTTTGTTAAACGTTGGTCTGAAGAATTTAAAGATTCGCTTGCCACAAAAATTCTTTTTACATCTCTGGTGAGGCCTATATTAGAATATGCTTCTGTGGTTCGGAACCCTAGTTACCAAGTCCATTCAGATAAGTTAGAGTACGTTCAAAACAATTTTTACTTTTTGCCTTAAATCATTTGCATTGGGATTCCAGTTTAAATCTTCCCCCTTACACTAACCGCTTAAAACTTATAAATCTCCCGACACTCGCTAGTTGTAGGGAGATGCTTGGTATAATATTTCTTGTAAAACTCATGAATAAGTCAGTCTGTAGCCCATCTCTCTTATCTGATATTAATTTTAACATTCCCGCTCGCTCTACCAGGCAGTTTAGACCCTTACTTTTAAAATTTTCTAGAACAAATTTTGAGTTAAACGAGCCATTCCGCCGTATATGTCATGATTTCAATTTTCATTCCAGCACATTTGATCTAACAGACCCACTCTTTACCATTAAAAAAATTATCTTATCTACTCCTAACAAGTAACATTTAAAAATTACAAACTTTAATTTAATTCTTAATTTTGGCTGTTGAAATTTTTGTTTCTGTAGCCGAGCAGCTTAAGATCGCAACGCTTAAAACTCTCTTGCCTTTTATGACTCGGCTAATTCCGCTCGTTCGCGGATTGCGCCCCTCGCGTCGGTTGGGCGGGAGGATGGTAATCGTTGGGTATTATTATTAAATGTTCTGAATACAATCTTTGAATCTGTCCCATTATGTCTTCTGTCGTGTAGATTCCATTTATTACTGAAGGGTTTAAGTACTTTCTCAATATTTTCAATAAATCATCATCAGAATATGTTGGTTGAAAAACAGTGTGTCTATGGAATGTAGGGAATGGAATGGTAAACTTGTAGTCAGGAGGATGTTCTTTGTAAATAAAAATTTGGTTTTTAAATGCGTTTATCGGTACCTCAATGCTGGGAATAAGATTATGAGAAGAGCTTTGAGCACTGAGTTGGGTTTCTGTTATTGAATTAATTTCGTACTGTTTTGGTACTCGAGACAATGCATCGGCTACAATATTTTCTTTTCCTGGTTTATAGAGTAATTCCTTATTGTACTTATCCAGGTAAGACTTCAATCTTTTAATCGCTATTCCACCTTTTTTCCAACAATCAAGTGTAAGTGGTTCGTGATCTGTACTTGTGCGTATTTCGGCTTCAACGTTAGTGGTATAGGTCAGTTTGTCATCGGGTTTTGCAAACAAATTTCGGCATTTTTTTAACAAATGGTTTAATTCTTTTCGTTGACAATTTGCGAGATGATTTAATTTGGGAATAATTGCATTTACTGATTCAAATTTTCCTTCTTTTATGGAAATACTCATGCCGTTTCTAAAAAACAATTTACCTTTTTCAGTGTCAATAATTGCACCCAATTCCTTCAAACTGTCATTTCCTAATATTCCGTCAAATGTTCTGAGTGTGGGTAATAAAAAGAATTTAACTATTGATTTTGGATCATTAAACAAATTAGCCATTTTGTAATGGGTTATTTTTATTTTACCTCCTACGGATACTGCATTAAATGGGGTTTCATTTTGTAATGGATTCTGTACAAGTTTTGGCTGAATATAATTTCTATTGGATCCGGTATCAATCAGTATTTTAAGCATTTGCCCGCTCGTCACCTTACATTCGAAGTATGAAAGTGAGGAGTCAGTTATTTTTAAAAAATTAATATAAATAGAATTGGTTTGCTGTTCGTGATCACTATTTTTAATAACTTCGGTATAGTCACTAACTGTTTCATCGTAATCTGTCTGTTCTTCTTGTTCTGAGATAGTTTGCTGATAATCAGTCATAGTTGGTACTGGTTCTTTTGTACCTGTTTGTTGGTAAGTATATGTCTGAATATTCAAATTCCTTTGTCGTTTGGCTATCTCGGCAGTAGGCATGGGTGGTCTTTTACCTAAATCAAATTGTGGTCGATTCATGTAGTTAATCTGCTTAGTTTGGATACTTCTGTCAATGTCCATCGGTTCTGGTCGTGGTTGTGGTTTGGCAACCATAGGACGAGATGGTTGGTATAATGATCGTTGTATGTTATGGTTCTGTGTGAATTGGTTACCTACATTACTAAAATATGGCCTTTGTTGTGGTTGTTCAAAAAAATTATTTAATTGTCTGGGATTCATAGTTGGGTTTTGCGGTGTGTTAATTCTAGATGGAAGAAGTGGTCTAGCTTGAAAATATGAAAAATGAGGTGTCGGAACCTGACGTGGTACTAACGTTGGTCTATTGGGTTGATTTATAAATATGTTTTGTTGTCCTCTATTTGACGCATGATTGGTACGGTATGCTTGATTTTCCAATTTCAAACATAAATGCAATGCAGTTCGTAAATCAGCAGGTTCCTTCATGCCGAGAAGACGTGAAAGGTCTACAAGTAATCCGCGAATAAAGGTATCAAGAGCCTTATCCCTGTACAGCTTGGTCATTAATTGTTCTGATTCTCTTCCTAATTCCATACACCCTGTCTTATTAAGGATCAACGATAAATGTTTATAGACGGCCTGATGGAATTCTTCCACAGACTGGTTAGCACCTTGCGGTGTGGTGGTCATTTGGTACTCTAATGTACCCAAGTCCCTTTTATCTGCATAGTGTAGCGTAAGGCATTTGGAGATGCCACTCCAATTTAAAGGTACGTTGTACGATTCTAACGCAGTGTCTGCGTTACCAGTTATTTTATTGCGAATGGTATGCAAAATACCAAAGTACTTTGGCGTACCAATTGTGTGTTCGTATGTTCTTAAAATCCTGTCTACACTTTTTTTCCATGAGCCAAACTCGACTGGGTCTCCGGAAAATTCTCTTAAACTTTTTACTTTGTCTGGCACTTTGTCTAGTTCTCCTAAATTACCTTGGTGCTCTTGGTCAATTCCTTGACACTCTACATTGGTAAAATCCAATATTTGATTTTGAGTTTGTTGTAATAAAATCGGTAATTGTTCATATAACACTTGCCGAATGGCATTTGTTAAGTCGCTAGGTTGGGTCATATTTCTGTTGTTTTGAAATGTCGCTTGTCTTTGTAACTGTCTTTGTCGTTGGTGGGGATTTTCTTCAATATCAATTAATGGGGGTCTAACTAAATTGTTTGGATTAGCCATTCGTTTTATCAAAATTTAATTTTGTATTATTAACTTAATTGGAGTATTTTACTACCATAAGTTTCTCCTGATCCACCTTATCAATATCATTATTTTAATTTATTATTATTGTTTTTGAAAACCAATAGCTGGTTTTACCCTTTTATCCTGGAGGGTCCTTTGTGTAGGAATCGCAGAATTGGGTTAAATTATACTACTTTTGCGCACAAAACTTCGTAAGTTAATTGTTTGCAAAAGTAGGAGTAATTATTTTATTATCGCTTTACGCCTTTTTTAGAAATATATTATTTATGATTTTAATTGCTTCAAAAATGCAATTCGATATATATTTTTTTTAATAATTTCCACTTTGCTTAATTATAGAATTTAAAAATTCCCAGATAATATTCACTTTATAATTTTTAATTATCTTCCACCTTACTTAATTATATACTTTAATTTTTTATATAGAATTTCAAAATTTTCAGATAATATTCACTTTAAAATTTTAATTTGTGATTTAATATAGTAATAAGAATTTAAAAATGTTAAATTTTCAGACTTAATTTTTACTTAAATCTAACTTACATTGCTATTTTTGGTGTGGCTGCCCTTTTTGGTAGTACGGATCTCTCCCGTTTGGTTCGTCTTGTCCCTACTAGGGATCTTGCAACTTACTCTTGAATAGAAGGTGTCCTGCGGGCTTGCCTTACAAGAATTGTAGTCCACCGATCTTGTCCAACCAGGTCTACTTTTAAGTTTTTATCCTCGTTGGTCCCCGCTCGGGCGCCAGTTAAGTTCTTCTTTATTGAATTTCTAAAAGAAACTGAACATTGAATCTTAAAATTACCCTAAGCTAGCTGTGGTTCAACGGCAGCGGCGTCGGCGTTCTTAACGGCAGAGTTTAGCGGATGTTGATTGGTCAGCAATATTGAAGTTGATTATTGTTGTTGATATTACTATTTATTGATCAGCAATAATGTCGATCAATTCTGGGAGTTGCAGCGGATGTTTGTTTATGTTATTCAACTTTAACAACAACATTGTTGCAATGATTGTTGTTATGTGGAAATAAATATGTTTAGGCCAGCGCCTAATTTCTTTTTACCACCCCTAGTGAGTGTATAACAAACCATTGCCAGTTAGCTGTTAATAGTTTTCACTCAACGGTTAACAGCTTTCACTCAACTGGCAATGGTTTCGTTGAAATTCCCGGTTAGCAAGCGATTCTGCTTATCAGCTTGGCGCACTTTCATACTAGAGAGCGTTCGAGACAAGACGTCGTCCACCGGCCACCACAACCAGCATCACCACACGAACAAACCATATGTAAGTAATTTTTGGTAACCAATTTAATAAAGAACCAAGAGTTTAATTTGCTATTAAACACAAACTTGTTGTTTTATTCACTTAAACACTTCCTTTTTCATATTTTCATATTCTCAACGATCGACGCATCGTCCGCGAGTGACTCGTCGAGCGTTCGAGGAATATTCATGGTCCTTCGAGCCGGATAAAAACAAATATATTTTTCATCAGTTTTTTTGGCACTGTACACCAACGGAAAATTAACACAAGCAAGTTTCCTCAAAATACCAATTGGAAGTCACGAGGCTCTGCACATTAACACAAACGAGGCGCTGCACACCAACGGACCATAAAACCGATCTCTGTTGCACAAATACAAACGAGGCGTTGCACACCAACGGACACATATCACCGATTCTTGTTTCACTTCCCACCAACGCAGGCAAACCAGGTACGTGATTGCTTTAATATCACTTGGATGCCAATCGTTTTTAAAAAAAAAAAAGATATACATATATAAAAATAGTTGTTTTTAATCGCATTTTATTGGTGACTAAACCGTTTGTACAAGAAAAGTGACACAGTGACTAGTGTTTTTTAGTGTTTCAGTGGCATAAGTACAAAAACAAAATAATCCGTAAGTGCACGATTACGTACCGGATTTTGTGCCGTAATATATTTTTTTTTTTCACATATCACTCACGGCACTTATTTTCGATTTGTTCAATTTTCGGATTTTGTGCGGTAATATATTTTTCACACATCACTCACGGCACTAATTTTCGATTTTTTCAATTTTCGGATTTTGTGCGGTAATATTTTTTCTCGTATATTTTTTCATATACATATCACTTGCGGCACTAATTTTTTTGATTTTTATCATCTTTTCGATTTTGTGCGGTAATACTTTTTCACATATTTTCACATATCACTTACGGCACTAATTTTTTGATTTTTATCATTTTTTTTCGATTTTGTGCGGCAATACTTTTTCACACATTTTCACATATCACTTACGGCACTGATTTTCTTTTGATTCTTTCTCTATTTGTTGAAGAAATTTCTGTTTTTGTGCACTTTTTTCACCTTTAAACACTTTTATTTAACAAATTGATTTTCGTCGGCGTATCTTCGGTGGCGAGCCATATAAAGTGGCATCTTTATACATACGCACGTACGACTACACATATATATTCTCGTTTTTTGTTGGCAGTGGTGTGCTGCAACTCATATATATATTCAATATGGTACCAAAGCCAGATATACTGCGATATCGGCTACTATAGTTAAAAACTTTGTTTGCTAAAATATATCCAATAAATTAAATATTATTGACCAGCCAGATATATTGCGATATCGGCTAAAACAGTCAAAAAATTTTATTTTTTCTATTTTCTTGTCTGGTTGGCAGTGGTGTGCTGCAAATAAAAATTTACAATAGTGGGGAATTATTTCCAAAACGATTCCCATATTCTTTAGATCAAAGTCTGCTCAGTCTTGAGTATTACTCTATTCCTTTAAATTTAAATTTGAATTTTCAATTCTTCTTGTCACTTATATCGAAACCATGGAAGCTTTCATGCGCTTAGTAGACTACGTTGTCGAATACGAGTCTGAATTCAGTGCTGCATCAAAGGACATCTCGAAGAACGCTCTTGTGATGCAACAAGACGAGCTGAGAGAGATGTGGTGCAAAGCGAAAGCTGCCCATGACGACCTCAACAGCAAAGGGGACATGTCCTCAAAGGACTATGCCCTTATTAAAAAAAAATTCAAGCTAGGTGGGCAATGCTACATACGTTGCATGGGGGCAATGAAGGATATGTCTGAGATCCTCTCAACCCCCAAAGACACAGAAAAATCTGCCGAGGTAGACAATAACCACTCCCTTCCGCCTTGCGATACGGATGTTTTCAAAGGGGACTACCTTTCATGGCCAACATTCCGGGATATGTTCACGGCCGTATACATCAAGAGCAATCGTCTCTCACCGGTGGAGAAATTATACCACCTCAACAAAAAGACGCAAGGGGAGGCGAAGGTTATTGTGTCGAAATGCCCTCTTACCAATGATGGTTTTGCGATGGCATGGAAGGGTTTGACAGACATGTACGAGAATGAGCGTATACTAGTCGAAACCCAAGTCGACATACTG
Source organism: Bactrocera zonata (assembly GCA_037783105.1). Taxonomy (NCBI): domain Eukaryota; kingdom Metazoa; phylum Arthropoda; class Insecta; order Diptera; family Tephritidae; genus Bactrocera; species Bactrocera zonata. The sequence continues at coordinate 205,675 of JBAWJQ010006667.1, read as the reverse complement.
CTCGACTTGCCCTCAATCGATAAAGAGTGTTCGAGCTCAATAAAATGGCTACAGCGGGAGATCAACAGCTGCATCTCCTGCCTGACAGCCAATAAAGTGGACATTGGGAACTGGGACCCAATCATAATCCGCATATGTTCCAAGAGACTGCCACAGGCAACATTGGCCCTGTGGGAACAGTCTGTAAAGAACAAGACCAATACATCGAAGTGGGAGGAATTGGACAACTTCCTCACGGATAGATACCGTGATTTGGAGGCAATAGAACGTGCCAAGAAATCGTCCAATTCCGTAAAGCCTGTCAGTGCACCCACACAGAATAAATACAACAATAGCCATCAGAACAGACTCGGCGCCTTCCAAGTAAGCGTTGAGAAATCAACCTGTCTGATGTGCAAAAGCGCAGATCACAAATTAAGATCTTGCCCCATGTTTCTTAACATGGCACCGGCGGACAGGATCAAGTTCGCTAAGCGCAACAATCGCTGCATCAATTGCCTCGGCTTTGGGCACTTAGTGTCGCAATGCACCAGTGCATTCAACTGCAGCACGTGCCACGCGAGGCATCACACACTCCTACATTTGAGGGCAGTGCAGCCTAGTGGAGACTGTGTTCGGTTGGATAGTCACCTTGTGGTGGCAGCCAAAGAGGCTCATCTACGCCATCGGACGAGATTCCGTCTACGTCCAGGCAAGCGCAGCAGAAGCGCAACTTCAACAAGTCGAAAGGCAAGCCAACGACTCAAGTACAGTCGTGCTTCGCTAACAGCGACAAAGGTGTCTTGCTAGGAACGGCACAAATAAATATAAATTACAGCGGCGTTACCTATGCCGCAAGAGCACTCATCGACTCCGGGTCAGAGTGCTCTTTCATCACAGAAAGGCTGAAGCGCAGAATCAACTTGCCAGTTAGGAAGATAAATGCCCAGGTGTCAGGCATCAACAACACCGTATCTGCGCAAGTAAAGGAAGCATGTAGCGTCGAGTTGCGGTCACCAATTGACCCACTTGTATCAATCACAACGAACATGATGATTCTGCCGAAATTAACGGGGAACTTGCCGACTTGCCATATTAGCGCACTAACTCGGCAGGCTTTCCCAGATCTCACGTTGGCGGATAAGAGGTTCTTCATCAACGAACCCGTGGACGTCATACTCGGTGGTGACGTCTATCCCCAGATTATGCTTGATGGCATACGCAAGAACGTACTGGGATCACTTCTTGCGCAAGAGACTGTGTTCGGTTGGATAGTCACGGGGCGTGCAAATACAATTAAGTCAACCAACACTTGCGTCTCGTATTACAACGAAATATCGCTGGAAAAGCGGTTAGCTTCGTTCTGGGAGTTGGAAGAGATGTCCAAGGAGAGGAAGTTAAGCGAGGAGGACAGGTATTGCGAAGAGCTCTATAAGAAGACAACGAAGCGAAATGAAGACGGGAAGTACGTTGTATCGCTACCATTCAGGAAAGACTATCCGGTCAACATTAGTCTAGGTAGTTCCTTAAAGATTGCGTACTCCCAGCTTTATCGCAATGAAGCTCGGTTGTCAAGAGACGAAAACCTGAAAAAAGAATACAACAGGGTATTAAACGAATATGTTGAGCTGGGTCATATGGCAAGGATACATACCAATCAAACGGCCGACTCTAGTAACAACTATTACCTGCCTCACCACGCCGTAAAGAAGGAAGAGAGCACATCGACAAAGGTGCGTGTGGTGTTCAATGCATCGCAAGCGACTTCAAACGGCACCTCGCTGAATGACATCCTTCTCCCCGGTCCAGTTCTTCAGGCAGATCTGACCATATTAATTCTGCGATGGCGTTTATTTAAATATGTCTTCAATAGCGATATTGAGAAGATGTATCGCCAAATCCTGTTGAAAGCTGATCAAACGAAGTACCAGCGAATCGTTTTCCGCAACCATCCAACCGAACAAACCAATATTTTCGAATTGAAGACGGTGACGTTCGGAATCAACTGCGCTCCTTATCTGGCAATAAGGACGTTACTCCAATTAGCTGACGACGTTGAAAGCTCACTACCAGTAGCCTCGAACATACTCAGGAAGTGCATGTATGTTGATGATGTCTTAGCAGGTGGACACTCTATAGAGGCTGCAACTAAAGCTAGGAATGAGATTAAAACAGCATTGGAGTCGGCAGGTTTCCCATTAAGAAAATGGACAGCCAACTGTGGGAAAATTTTACAAGGCCTTCCAAAAGACCACTTGCTTAACAAGGAGTTTTTAGACTTCGAAGACACAAGTGATGTCAAGGCTCTTGGGATAAGATGGAATGCGCATACTGACTTCTTTTATTTCAAAACAAAACCCATACTCAGCCCAGAATCATATACAAAGAGAGCTATCCTCTCAGATATCGCCAAGCTATTTGACCCATTAGGATGGCTAGCGCCGATAATAGTCACGGCCAAAATGATAATGCAACATATTTGGTTAGAAGGAACACAATGGGACGAGGTTGTTTCTCCTACCACATTGGATCGTTGGAATACATTCTTGGACAACCACCGGTACATAAACAACATAAAAATTCCACGATGGGTCCACTTTTCGCCAACGGACGATGTGTCAATTCATGGTTTCTGCGATGCATCAGAGAAAGCATACGCAGCAACGGTCTACCTGCGCGTAAGGACAAGCAACGAAGTTTTCGTCAGCCTACTATTGGCAAAAACCAGAGTAGCGCCTGTCAAAACTGTATCTTTACCACGTCTGGAACTATGCGGCGCCGTATTACTGGCCGAAACAGTTGAATCTGTCGTCAGCAACCTGGAGCTATGGACGGATTCGACCATCGTTCTCGCATGGATTCGCAAGCCACCATGTTCATGGTCAACGTTTGTATCCCATCGAGTGACGAAAATTATAGAAAAGGTTGGCAACGCAAATTGGAACCATGTCGATTCAGGATCTAACCCTGCAGACTTAGCCAGTCGGGGACTTATGGCACAGGATTTGGTGGAAAACACCTTGTGGTGGCAGGGACCTTCTTGGCTGCAAGAAGATCAATGCAAATGGACATTACAACAAAACGACTACGAGACGACAATAGAGGAAAAACAGGTACGTGTACATGCTTGTACAACTATACAGGGGAATTCCAACGACATTCTTGACCGTTTTTCTAGTTTGCCAAGAGCTTTGAGAGTGTTATCATATGTTATGAGATTCTCTCAAAGAACTCATCCAAACACAAAGGCTTCTTTTCAACAAAAGTCTTGCTTAATTTCATCCGAAGAAATTAGAGCAACGACAAGACGTTTGATAATAAATACGCAGAAGCAGAAATATAGTCAGGAGTATAGTTGTTTGAAATCCGGTAAACCCATCGATGCAAAAAGTGAGATCCTCTCTCTTAATCCGTTCCTCGATAAAGATGAAGTGATGAGAACTGGTGGCCGTCTCGGTGCGTCTCTCGATTTGTCATACAATGAGCGCCATCCGATTATCCTTCCATACAACTGCGTATTGTCTCGCCTAATAATCCAGTTTATTCATCAAGTCTCCTTACATGGAGAAAATCAGCTGATGTTACGGCTAACGCGGGCTCAGTATTGGATTCCAAGGGTGAAAAACTTGATCCGATCCATCATCCATAACTGCAAGACGTGCACGATCTTCAAAAAACGCGCTCAGACGCAACTTATGGGTGCACTTCCATCCGAACGATCCACTTTTTCACGCGCCTTTACGAATACGGGGGTAGATTTCGCGGGTCCGTTCGAAATAAAAAGCTACCGTGGAAGAGGATGCCGTGTATCCAAAGGGTATGTCTGCCTGTTTGTCTGCTTTACAACAAGGGCCATCCACCTGGAGGCCACTACCGACTTATCGACACAATCGTTTTTAGCAGCACTCTCTAGATTCGTGTCAAGAAGAGGTTGCCCCAAAAATATTTATTCAGACAACGGAACAAACTTCGTTGGAGCATCGAGATCCCTAAGGTCCGAACTTAAAGCCGTCATAGCCGATGCTCGCAACAATGCTATCTCAAAGTATAGCCACCAAGCTCTCACATGGCATTTCATACCTGCTGCAGCTCCTCATATGGGCGGACTTTGGGAAGCAGGTGTGAAAAGCTTTAAGAGTCATTTTCGGAAGATTGCGTCTGGGCACAAATACACTCTTGAAGAGTTTAACACACTCTTATGCCGAATTGAGTCTTGCCTTAATTCGCGACCATTAAGCCCAGCCTCAAACGAACCTACCGATTTGGAGCCACTTACTCCAGGACATTTTTTGGTCGGCGGACATTTGATGGCCCCACCAGAACCTGATGTAAATGAAAGCAGTGCCTCTATCGTAAATAGATGGCAGAAACTTAAAGCCTTACATCAATCCTTCTGCAAAAGGTGGAAAACGGAATACCTGAACGAAATGCAGAAACGCATCAAGTGGAAACATCCAAAGACAAATATAAAAACAGGTGAGCTTGTCGTCATCAAGGAAGACAATTTGTCACCGAACGAGTGGAGATTGGGTAGGATTGTCAACATACACCCAGGTGCTGATACCCGAGTGCGAGTAGTTGACATTATCACCGAAAAAGGCCAAGTTACAAGACCGCTTGCCAAATTGGTCTTACTACCACCCTACGAGGAGGAGAACTTGGATGCACACCCTACTCAACACAACCGTTTCCCAGCCACATCGGAAGCCTAGCTTTCCGACACACTTACTACGATCTCACAAAAAATCAATTCAGTCAAAAATTAGATATGGTCCTTTGCTCACAACTTTTACTACAATAAGTAGTAAAGTGAACAAATAAGTACAGATATATATGTAATTCAATAACTTTCATAGTTATTTTGCTCACTTTTCAAAGTGGCAGATTTTTTTTTTTCAGATTTTTATATTATATTATATATAATATTATATTTCTTTACTCTATTTGTTTGTTTGTTGCATAAGTCTTAGCGTTTTTATATATAGTTTTTTCATCTCACATACTGTCAATGTTATGTCGAAAATAGCATAAATCAGTCTTAACTGAACATATTTATAAACAAAATGCACATTAATTTTGAGCTAAAGCTATTTAATGATTGATTCTTCACTTTTATCTAATGAGTCTTACGAATTGTAATTCACCCTCTTTATTCCATGCCAGATCACAATTATTTTGCTCACTTTTCAAAGTGGCAGACTTTTTTTTTCAGATTCTTACAAAACGGTTAGATCAACAATAAGCAGATAATTCTTAAGCATAATAATTCACAAGTACAAAAATCAATACATTCAAAAATTAAATAAATATATAATAAATATTTTATACACTCAAGGAATGTATTTTTCACGTCATTTAATGGTTGCGTTATTATATCAACTTACCCCCAACGTTGCCTTCCTTACGTGCAGCTTTCCATCCCTTGAGCCATGGCGTGTTGGTGGATGCTTCCAGCGATTGGCACGAATGCAGCAGCAGCTGGATTGTGACCGAGCTTCTTGATGGATGAGGATACTTCTAGATTTCCCCATAACCATCAAGACAGTTCCTTTTGTTTCAGTCTGTATAATATCAATAGGACACGAGAATACAGCCACCTTAGCATTTTCTGCTGCTGTTACATCACCTTCAACAAAACGCTTAAAGACCATGCCATGCACAACTTCGGATTTGCCCGAACCGCTACCCAGAATTGTACAAACACGTATATTATCTACGTTAAATGTGCCTTCGTTGGGCAATATGGCAACACATGCTTTTGCTAACAATTCGGTAAGAAAAAAACTTCTTGTCCGTATTGTTTTGACATGATGGCGGCTTTAAGGCACTCAATAACTTTGTTGACATCACGATAGTCCTCGATTTCATGACAAATCTCATCATCCACATCCAACTCCTGCATAATGGTACCAGCATCACTTGTTACAAATTGTTTCTCAATGTGATTTATCACCATTTTAAATCTGTAATAAAAAGGAAAATATTTAAATAAATCAGCGAATTTCATTATAGTCATCTACTTACCTTTTCACCCGGCTCAGCAATATCCACCGCACACCTACCAGAACCAGCAGCAGCATTACCTCCAACAGCGCCAGCATAAACAACATTTAGATCAACCAATACCTCAACAACAACAACAACTGCAACAGGTATTGCCCTCACAACAGCAGCATCCACAGCAAATGGCAAACTCATCAGCAGGATCCTCGATGTATTTGCCGTAGAAGCCAAAACGTGGTGATCCACAAACACCAGAAACACACAGTTGATTGTGTGGTACTCAGAGGGTGCATGGACGAGCAAACATTTCGGTTTTCTGCCGTTTAACTATGATAGATAAACGGTCAAAGAAAAACCGATGAGGGATCGCAACGACAGTACACAAGCAGATCCCCTGCGGACTTGTGTGCACAGTAAAGTAGAAATGCGTTAAAACGAAAAATAAAACACACTCAGGAACTTCCGTCAAAAGGTTGATGTTTATCGATTACGTTCGCTCTGCTTGAGTAGAAGGTAGAAGCAGGATGGGTTAGAGAGCGTTTCGAGTAAAGTTTTCAGCTGCTGTGTTTAGAGCAGTGAAGCGGGTGGCAGTCGCGCTCAGAGTACTCTATACGATATTTCCGATAGCGGAGCCGCCTAGTTGTACTAGCACTAGATTGTGCATTGTGATGAAAGCTGAATCATATAAAAAATGTAAAACATATATGTATATAGAATTACCTGATTGATATTAATATATAAGCAAGTACTATTTATCAAGCCCGGCTGTAAATATATTGCGCACGTGCCCACACATAACCAAAATGCGGAATGTCAATCATGACATACGGTGATGCCATGCCGTCAGTTTTTAATTCGCCTTAAAAACTTTTTACAACAGTGAATCTAAAACTGTTGTCTCTCAAACTTTTGCTAGCAAATAGCTAAGTTGCAAACCGAAAGTCTCCTTCTACAGCAGCACATGTATGCATTGCCCTTGAATTTACTGAGCAAGAAGTATTTTAATGACAAGTAAGAGTTGAATATATTTACATTTTCGTTGGTGGCAGGTCACTTTGTCGAAAACATACGACAAATAAGACAATAACGTTAGCATAAATTTGATGATACATTTTTTTTATTTAATTATTATTATTTGCAACACTATGGTAAGGTAAGGCAGGTCACACCACATAAGGCCGCCTACACACTATGGTAATGTAAGGCAGTTCACACCACGTAAGGCCGCCTACACACTATGCAATATATGTATAATATAATTTATGCACTTTTTCTCGCCACCCAATCAGTTGTAGATAATATTCCAAACAACACAAAATCGTCAACAAATTCATTTCAAAAAGATGACTCGCTACAGTAGCTTGAAGAAGACCGCGGCGCTGCACCCAAACAGGTACCCGCTTTCTTGCACGTTGGGCAAGGGAAAGCATCCATTGCGGCTCTGCTCGTCCTTCCGGGCCAAGACACCGGAGGAGCGCCTACGGGAGGCACTCATCGGAAAATATTGTATAAATTGCCTCGCGGTCAACCACCGGTCAGCGAACTGCCCCAGCGACGCACGGTGCCGGCGCTGCAACGAAAAGCACCACACGATGCTCCACATCGGCGAAAATACCCGTCGCCGCCCCGCAGTGCCTCAAATCCAATCATGGAGCGAACAAATAAGTTCCGATGATGCCCTCTCCATTGATGCATCAGACCCTGGAACGGAGACTAGGCCTCTCCAACCAGAACCGGAGGAGGGAGAACTCCTTGAAACCGGAGCGGAAACACGGCCTTTCCGCCCATCACAGCGAGGGGAAACGGAAACCCGGACTTTCCGCCCCCTTCTGCAACATGAACGTAGCGGACACAAACGCCGTCTGCGCCGTCGCCAAGCGCACAACCCGGCCAGACTGGAGACCAGGTCTCTCCAGCTGCACCGGGCTAGCTCCTTCAGAGCCGGGCTAACAAATCGAGCCGGCATAGTGGCTCATTCCTTGCTGCCAACGACAGCCATCTTACCGACGGCGGTAGTGAAGATCGAGGCAGGAGGACGCCTACACTTAATCAGGGCGCTCATAGACGCATGCGCCCCTACGTCGCTAATTGCGCGCGACCTAGCAGGAGAATTGAAACTAGAGCAGACGCATATCGGCGGTCAACGCGGCTGCCTTGTAGTACTGCGAGGCAGACACGGGACAAATACCCGCATATCAACACACGTAAGGACGTTGAACGGCTATATGCGCATCAGCCCGACCACCACGTTGGACTCCGACCTAGCAGCCCCATACACACACATCAAGCTGGCGGATCCAAATTTCTATAAGTCATCGCCGATACGCTTGGTGCTCGGCGCGGATGTGTATTCCCGCATCATGACCCAACAGGTCATGCCACAAACATTTGGGCAGCTCCTCGCTCAGGGCTCCATATTCGGCTGGGTGCTTTCGGGTACGGCCCGGTACTAAATTAATCTATTTTAGTATTTTATTTTTTTTTTAACTTATTCTATTGTTTTTTTTGAATTCCTACTTAGAATAAGTATTGTTTTTTGGTTTTTAAAAAAAAAATATAATTATAATAATGAATAAATGAACGTAAACTATTTTCTATTTAGCTGTACTCATATTGTACCATAAATTTGTATATCGTTATGGTGGTCGATGGACATTTAATTTTTTTTTGTTGCTCACCGCAAGGGGGCCGGTATGTTTAGGCCAGCGCCTAATTTCTTTTTACCACCCCTAGTGAGTGTATAACAAACCATTGCCAGTTAGCTGTTAATAGTTTTCACTCAACGGTTAACAGCTTTCACTCAACTGGCAATGGTTTCGTTGAAATTCCCGGTTAGCAAGCGATTCTGCTTATCAGCTTGGCGCACTTTCATACTAGAGAGCGTTCGAGACAAGACGTCGTCCACCGGCCACCACAACCAGCATCACCACACGAACAAACCATATGTAAGTAATTTTTGGTAACCAATTTAATAAAGAACCAAGAGTTTAATTTGCTATTAAACATAAACTTGTCGTTTTATTCACTTAAACACTTCCTTTTTCATATTTTCATATTCTCAACGATCGACGCATCGTCCGCGAGTGACTCGTCGAGCGTTCGAGGAATATTCAAAATATTTGTTGTGTCAACTTTTAAGTTATTGAACTTTAACAATTACATTGTAGCAATGAATATTGTTGAAATAAATATTTGTTGTATTAACGTGTAGATTGAAATTATGTATAAAGAGGAAATAAATTTGTACGTATGTAAGTTCGTTTTTCTCTTTTTGTTTATGTTTATGCCTTGCCTTACTTATGTAGTTTATGCAATCCTGCTTATTGTTTTGTTTAAACATGAGGAGTATTGCCGGAAAATATTGCAGGTAAATCTTGAATTTTTTTGTTTGTGTGTTTGAATACACGAAGGAAAGTTAGTACATAGGCAATAAATTAATATTATTTATTATTGATATACATATAGGTTATACCAAACTGTGTTCGGTTTTTTCCGGAAAATGAACTCAAAACAGTGACATTTTGGTAACCGTTTTTCGCGGTTAAAACGGCTTTTAAAATACGCTTTTTATATTAGTATATAAAACTCATTTTTTACATACATATATACAATATTTAGAATAAAAGAAATAAATACGCTTTGTTTTTCCACAAGGGGCGTTTTAGGTGTATGTATGTATTTATGTTTTGTCGCCAATTCTCGTTATCTTCCAGCTGCTTATGGGCTTCTCGAGTTTTGTCCCTCTTTCTGCGCCCCAGCTACCTCCTTGCGCTGTTGTTTTGTTTGTAGTATATTTGTTTTAATTGTTCGCGCCCGTTTGTTCCGTTTTTGTTTAGGTGCTTTTACATAGCGCCCAATTTATGATTTGTTTTTGATTTATGTTTTGTTTTTAGATTTCGCGCTGTTTAGGTTTAGTTTGTTAATACTATTATGTTGTTTTTTGACATGTACTTTAAACATATGGGTAAACATATGTTTGAAATAATTTGTTTTTAGTTTTTGTTTTATTATTATTTATGTTTAAATGTATGTATGTATATGTACTTGTATATAGATATGTTCATATGTATGTAAGTATATATCATTTTCTGGTTTCTTGTTGATGGTCGAAACGTTGACGTGCGAAAGTATGTTGATCTACGATGAGTATATGACTAATTGGTGTCCGCTTTCCCTTTTGTTAGTTTAGCGGCAATCAATTATTTATTATACGCATTACCAAACTGTTTTGTTTCTTAGCGGTATTTCGGTTTTTAGCGGAAAATAACCGAATACTAAAACAGCTTGGCAACAGTTTTTTTTTTATTCTAACGGATGGTTAGAAACGCAAATTTATCTGTTTTAAATTTTTGGCTTTTTTTTATTAAAAAACCATTCATATGTATATATGTATAATATAAATAATGATAGACACGACTTGTATTTCCGCAGGGGTTTTGGGGACAGTTTGAGTGTATGTATGTGGTCTTGAGTGCGTTTGCGTTTGTGGCCTTTCCTGCCAGTGTGTGCGATTGTGGCCTCTTCTCCGTCCTTTTGTTGCCGTGAATTTTGGGGAGATGGTGATGGTGTTGTTGATTTAGTTTTTTTTTTTTTTGTTTTTCCAAGCTTGTTCACTTGACGTATGTTAAAAATATGCACTTATGTGTTTGTCACTCAGAACATTTTTTTTATTTATTTTTCCATAGTGCCTTTCACTATGGACCAATGTTTACTTATATAATAATTTATGAATTTATTGGGAAATACCAACCACTCAATTTAAATTGTTCCACTTACACTCACATTCGCGCGAGTGTTTAAAAAGAAAAACCAGTGTATTTATGAAAAGCACAATATATTTATAATTCTCCCACTATTATATATGTACTATATATTATAAAATTGTGTTGGTAACGAAGTACAGTCCAATGCTTTGCAATGCCACACGTCGGCGCGGTCGGAACGATGTCGATCAGATCCAAAGGTAGTCTTGACGCGGCGCAGTATAGAATCGAACGTTGATGCTGTGCGCGAGATGGGTGTTGCGACCGGAAGGTGTATCAAAACGAATGTGTTCGCCCGGCCTTTTTGTTAAGTGGGTTGATTGATGTGGAAGAGTGGTGAGTTGTGTTGTGTGGTGATGTATGAGTATGTGTTGCATTAGCTTGTGCCTGTCTTTCCGGGTGGAGGGGGCAGATGCTTAACTCATTTAAACACTACCGAAGTGGATTTGAAAACTTAAATGTCAATGCCATATAACAGCAAAAAATTTGTCTTGATATATTGTCATATTTTGATGAAATTCAATGAGAAAAGTAAAATTTGCATTATTTGAACTCACTGTATACGAGTACTATATGTATAATATATATAAAATAATATTATATATAATTTCACAAAACTCACCAAACAAAGTTGTTCTCCTGCTTCTGCTGGTGTAGATGCCGTATGTAATTAAAGATATCTAAAGTAAGAGATATGGGAATTAATTGAATGTATTTCGTATCAAAATGTTCCTTACCTTTTTGAAGTTATACTTCTTATACGAGTTCAGAAAAGGTTGCGTTAAATGCATAGTTGCGCAACCTTGCTGCGAAGATGTTCGAGCAGCAAGGGAAGTGGTGACAATCGGTGATCGTTTGTTAGTTTCTTTCGGCACAGCTTGGATTTTCTACCAGCAACACAATGTTGCCATGCTTATGCTATTGTTGTTTTCGTAGAACAATTTTTCAATTTTTGGTTGGTGACATATTCACATGTGTGCGCTTATGTATGCTTGTGCATTATTTCTTTCGTTTGTGTTTAATTTTTGCGAATTCTCAACTATTTTGTGTGACTTTTGGTTGAAATACTCTGCTTTGGCCGTTGAAAAGTTAGGACTATACTTCACAGGATCATTTCTGTAGTCAGCCTTCATTTACTTTCTTTGCAAATCGACCCGCGATGACGAGGTATATCGTTTTATCCGACAGCGTGAGGTTTATGGACTTCATTTCCAATTTTGTCTTGTGGCATATTAGAAATGATGTTTCTTCGAAGATCGCTCGGTTACAACGGCTAAAACGACTTCTGAGTGGAGATTTCAATGAATAAATTCCAAGGTTTTGTACAAATAATAATACAGTCAATAAGTACAGTATATATATATATATATATATAATAATTACAACACGCATATGTATGTTTTTATGCTTGCGCTTTATTTTTCTTTCCTTTCTGTTTCATTTCTGCGAATTCTCAAATATTTTGTGTGACTTTTGGTTGAAATACTCTGCGTTGGCCGTTGAAAAGTTAAGACTATACTTCACAGGATCATTTCTGTAGTTAGTCTTGTGGGTTGACAATTCACAAGTCGCAAAGAGGAACTTTCAATGAAATTTTTTACTATTGATATTATCTCAACAGTTAGTTTATGTCGCACTGTCAAGAGCTGTTGCCATTAAAGGAATTTACATTATCCCAGTGAACAAACAGAAAAAATTTTATCATGGCATTGGAAGCAATGACAGGTCATGTTGCGCTTTGCGAGATGAAATGATAAAATTACGTCAAAATCCAATTATCACCATAGAAAAAGAATTATTCGAGTTTCTAAGCACAAGAAAATGTTTATCAATAATATCATTCAATTGTCAAAGTCTTCGTGCTCATGTTGATGATTTCTCAGATTGAGTGCTTAAACAGTCAAACATCTTGATGTTATCAGAAACATTTATGAACGACAACGAGCCTCCTGTATCCGTACCACATTTTGATTTCGTTGTAAGATTTCAACGAAATGAAAAAAGGAAGGCGTTACTATTTATCACAATGAGCAAGACGCGAATATTTTAAAAGATAAAAGTCTTAGCAATATTATTCATATACATATTCATTCCCTGGACAAGCTTCCCTATCAGCACATTTCCCATTTATACCGGAATTCGTTGTCAGTCTCCGACCGCCAAAGTAATTTTTTACTAAGTAAACAATTCACCCATGATCTACGTTTTTTTTTTTTGTTTCTATTTATTTATCAAAGTTAGTTAATTTACGTATTATTACCGAATATATTCTAACTGGCATGCACCTTTATTGTGTGTACCGAAGTAGCTTCCATATTAACCCATCAAAACATTTTTGAAATTATTTTGCTGTTTGAAGTATATCCAAGCAAGTAAGTTACATGCCACTTTGAATATTTTCGGTAATATTACGAAATCCTTTCTGGACATTTGAAATCGCATACCAAAAAAAATTTATGAAGATCCAAAAGCTGATACTCCATATCTTAGGTATACGTATGCGAAAGCGTAAGCTTACCTTCACATGAAGCGTTTGAAAGCATCATTACTGAGACATAAACGACATATAATCTCATATTTGTGATGTGAATTTTATAATATATATATATTTGCAGCGTCAATGGGTTTGTATCTTAACTGATAGAATCTGCTAGCTATCAAGAAGATGAAATTTGTAAATTACTTTCACAAAAAGCGAAATAATGAAAGAGTGAAGAAATGGAAAATTAGCATGACACATGAAAAATACTAGACTTTTCTTTGTGCCAAGAAACATAAGTATGTACTAAGTTTCACCAAAATATTTCATTTTTACTCAAGTTACAGCTTTCATAGGCAGACGGGGCACTGTAATTCTGAAAAAGTTACCCTTTCTGTCCATTTCCTCTTTATGCTTGCTTGTAATGCAAACACCATTTTGAATACACTCTTTGAATAAACGCCGTTGAATACATTCGATCTTCTAATCTTGAATATACAGCGGGTAAACGTCTCGTTAAGATCTTTTCCAGATAGCAAAGTGTGGCAGCAATAGGACCAAAGGAATTTCATACCACTGACCCGGAGCAGCTACTTCACATCTGAGGGAAATCCGTTTTGATGCGCAAATGCGTGTGTCGCATTAAAACGTTAAAAGGTCTTGGTTTCATGAACCGGGAGAGATAACGAATTAAAAATGCGTGTGTCGTATTAAAAGTTTCCTTTTTCGCTATATACAATCGAAAATGCGTGCAATAGACGTGTTTTTCAAACTTATGAGTACAATTGCGTGTGTCGCATTTAAACTAAATAACGCTGAAATAGCGTGTGTTGTGTTTTTTTTATCGTTTAAAACGATTTAAAATACTGTATAATCGTTACAATGAATTCGTTTTATCAAATCAAAAATCTTAGAAGGTGTTAGCCAAGTGGTCCTGTTTAGAAAGTTTCCTTATATAACAAACTGTTCAACATGAGGCTGAGTGAAAGGGAAAGTATGCCGAAGTATTTAAATGACTTCATATCAATAGTAGAAAAACTAACCGAAGTAGGTATTGAGATCAAAGGTGAAATGAATAATAAATCAACGGTGAATCGCAGGCTTTCACAGGGTAGGCAAAGAATGTCGAAAAACGGTGAAAATTAGGAAGCTCGCGTTATTTCTTGAGTTTTATAGACGATAAAACTAGGCGTATTTTAAGTATTTTTTAAAATCAAAAGAAGAAGTGTAGATAAATTTAAAATATTAAAAAGCAAAGTGGAAAGACAAAATGAAAGAAGAATTAAATCGATTCGTAGTGATAATGGTCGAGAATTCGTGAATAAACAATTTGATACCATTTTAAGCAAATATGGCATAAAAGACGGTTAACGGTGCCACACACTCCGCAGCATATTGGTGTTGCCGAAAAAGCAAATAGAACAATCGTTGAAATGGGACGTAGAATATTGTTACAAGATTCAGGAAGACAATACTGCGCAAATAGAACCCAAGGTACTACGTAGCGGAAAACCAGATCGTCTACGAAAAATTTTTAATACAATAAATATATTACAAAGGTGGTTGTGAAATGAAGATCCCCCAAAGTGTCGAAGAAGCTAAAGTAGCATATGTACAAATGAATGGATGAGAGCATTGAAATCAGAACACGATTCCCTCTTCTTCTTCTTAATTGGCGTTAGCACCGCTTACGTGATTATAGCCGAGTCAACAACAGCGCGCCAGTCGTTTCTTCTTTTCGCTACGTGGCACCAATTGGATATCCCAAGCGAAGCCAGGTCCTTCTCCACTTGGTCCTTCCAACGGAGTGGAGGTCTTCCTCTTCCTCTGCTTCCCGCGGCGGGTACAGGGTCGAATACTTTCAGAGCTGGAGTGTTTTCGTCCATCCGGGCAACATGACCTAGCCAGCGTAGCCGCTGTCTTTTAATTCGCTGAACTAAGTCAATGTCTTCGTATATCTCGTACAGCTCATCGCTCCATCGATGTGGCCAACTTCCAAAGGACCATAAATCTTTCGCAGAACTTTTCTCTCGAAAACTCGCAACGTCGACTCATCGGTTGTTGCCATCGTCCAAGCCTCTGCACCATATAGCAGAACGGGAATTATGAGCGACTTATAGAGTTTGGCTTTTGGTTGTCGAGAGAGGACTTTACTTTTCAATTGCCTACTCAGTCCGAAGTAGCACCTGTTGGCAAGGGTAATCCTGCGTTGGATTTCCAGGCTGGCATTGTTGGTGGTGTTAATGCTGGTTCCTAAATAGACGAAATTATCTACATCTTCAAAGTTATGACTGTCAAATGTGACGTGTGAGCCAAGTCGCGAGTGCGACGACTGTTTGTTTGATGGCAGGAAATATTTCGTCTTGCCCTCGTTCACTGCCAGACGCATTTGCATTGCTTCCTTGTTTAGTCTGGAGAAACCAGAACTAACGGCGCGGGTGTTGTGGCCGATGATATCAATATCATCTGCGCATCGGTGGTTCTACAAGAGTATGCTCCGGTCTTGAAACCTTCTGTAAGCCGCCGCATCTTTTCGTAGAATTTTCGAGCATTACCCCTGTCGGCCAGCTTCATACTCACGCATTTCGGCCTCTTTCTTTTTCTGTCTACAAATGCGTCTCGCTTCCCTCTTCAACTCTCGGTAACTATCCCATCCCGCACGTGTTGTGGTCGATCGCAACGTTGCGAGGTAAGCAGCCTGTTTTCTCCCCGCTGCGACACGGTACTCCTCGTCGTACCAGCTGTTCTTTTGCACTTTCCGAAAACCAATGGTTTCGGTTGCAGCTGTACGTAAGGAGTTTGAAATGCCGTCCCACAGTTCCCTTATACCGAGTTGTTGACGAGTGCTCTCAGAGAGCAGGAGTGCAAGCCGAGTAAAAAATCGTTCGGCTTATACCGAGTTGTTGACGAGTGCTCTCAGAGAGCAGGAGTGCAAGCCGAGTAAAAAATCGTTCGGCTGTCTGTTGTGACTGCAGCTTCTCGACGTCGAACCTTCCTTGTGTTTGTTGGCGTGCGTTTTTTGCTGCACAGAGACGGGTGCGAATGTTGGCTGCAACAATATAGTGGTCCGAGTCGATGTTAGGACCTCGGAGCGCACGCACATCTAAAACACTGGAGACGTGTCTTCCGTCTATCACAACATGATCGATCTGGATCCGGAGACTGCCAAGTAGCTTGATGAATCTTCTTATGCTGGAATCTAGTACTACAGATAACCATATTTCGGGCCCCGGTGAAGTCGATCAGCCTCAACCCATTTGGGGATGTTTCCTCGTGGAGGCTGAATTTACCGACCGTAGTGCCAAATATACCTTCTTTGCCCACCCTGGCGTTAAAGTCGCCAAGCATGATTTTGACATCGTGGCGGGGGTCTCTCTCATAAGTGCGCTCCAAGCACTCATAAAAGGCATCTTTGGTCACATCGTCCTTCTCTTCCATCGGGGCGTGGGCGCAAATCAGCAATATGTTGAAGAACCTCGCTTTGATGCGGATTGTGGCTAGACGTTCATTCATAGGAGTGAATGATAGTACTCGGCGACGGAGTCTCTCTCCCACCACGAATCCAACACCAAACTTGCGCTCCTTTATATGGCTACTGTAGTAAATGCCACAAGGACCTACTTCGATCCATCGCATTTCTTGGACGGCGGTGATGTCAGCCTTTATTTTCACGAGGACATCAACCAGCTGGGCAGCGGCACCTTCCCAATTAAGGGACCGGACATTCCAGGTGCATGGCCTCAAATCATAGTCCTTAATTCGTTTGCCATGGTCGTCATCAAAAGGGGGGTCACTTATCCGAGGCTGTTTAAACTTTTTCATTGGGGCGGGTTTTATGTGGCGGGTCCCAAACTCAGCGCACAACCCTAAGTAGGGAATATTTCGCCTTCTCACTTTAGCTCGCCTTCAAACGGGTATTCTTAGGCTACCCAGAGGATACTTGGTCAAAGACCGGAAGTCGTGAGCTGCTTGAGTCATATGTAAAAGAATCGTTTCTGGCCAGTCCCAAGTGAATGGCGATCAGAGAACTTTCCTCACTTGCGTGAACTTCTACACATGACTCCATCCTCCCGATTCCCGATTCCCTAGTGCGAAATAAAACGTGAAGATTTGTCGACTTACTAAATAACCAGAAGGCAATTGGGTTCAAATGGGTGTTTACTGTCATGATAAAAATGATGAAACGGAACGATTCATGACACGTTTAGTAGCAAAAAGATGGTGTAAACTATACATAGAGAATAAAATGACATACGGAACAATCAGGAGGAGAATAGAACCAGAAATTGGATGAAATCGTGAAAGGAATTGACTTCAGGTCATGTCGATCGACGAAAATACCATTAGACATGGAAGACAACGTGAAAAAATATCAGTCAGAAATAGGTGCATTTGCCATTTGCATGAGACCTGACATATTACATTCAATCGCGAAGTTGGCTCGGAGGAATCAAGATTCTCACAAAGAACACGAAGCAGATATCAAACGTATTTTACGATACTTACAATGAGCATTTAAAAGTAAACAGGACTTAAAAAAACAGAACAAATGTTTTTTTCGGCAAAATCAATTTATTTTATGCAAAATAGTCTCCTTCCGCTTCAATAGAACTTTTTGCACGTTCCAAAAGCATGTCGAACGAGTGATTTAGCTCATTGGCCGGAATGGCCGCCAGTATGCCGGTGCAAGACTTTTGAATGGCCTCTACGTCTGCATTTCGCTTTCCTTTCATAGGCAAATGTATTTTTCCGAAAAGGAAGAAGTCGCACGGTGCCATATCAGGTGAATACGCGGAGTGGTTAATAGTTAAAATGTGATTTTTGGTCGTAAGTCAACTTGTGCGGAACAACTGAGCACACACCTTTCGTAAGCCCAAATGTTCGGTCAAAATGCGGTAAATCGATGTTTTGGAGATGTTTAATTCCATTTCCATAAATTTCAATAATGATTTCGGCTTATTTTTTATGAATTCACGTACAATTTCGATGGAATTTCCGGGGATCACGGATTTTGGTTGGCCTACATGTTGATCGTCGTTTGTGTCCTCACGACCACTTTGAAAACGTTGAAACCATTCGTGCACTCTGCTAGGGGATAGACAATCATCGCCATAAACTTGTTTCATCAATTGAAACATTTCGTTAAAAGTTTTACAAATTTTAAAACAAAATTTAATGTTGGCTCTTTCTTCGAAGCTCATTTTGGCACCGATAACACATAGTGACACTTTAAAGGCAATAACTTCACTTCTAATCGATGAAATGTCATGAACTGGACAATAGCAGATTCTAACGCACCTGTCGACATATAGATGGCGCCACCAAGAGGCACTAGATTCAAAAAGTCCTGTTTACTTTGGTACGCACCTTGTATCCATAACAGCGCATTACAAATTAGTATACTGTCGTACGGGCAGCAACAGTACATACATCACACACATCATGTGCCCAAAAAATAAGAGGACATTGTGTTTATTTTGAAAATTCTTTATTTATTCTTCCAAATCAATTTCATCCCCTTCAAAGTAATCCCCTCACGATGCAATGCACTTATGCCAACGAATTTTGCAATCTTCGAAACACTGGTTGTAGTCACTTTCCGGGATGGCCTTCAGTTCCGTCTTCGCTGCGGCTTGAATCTCCTCTATCGTATAAAAACGGTGTCCCCGGAGCGGTCTTTTGAGCTTGGTGAACAGCCAGAAGTCGCACGACGCCAGATCAGGTGAATACGGTGGTTTCGGAACGATATGGGTTGAGTTTTTGGCGAAATGATCACGAATTACGAGGGCAGTATGGGATGGTGCATTATCGTGGTGTAAAAACCAAGAATTGTCTTTCCACAATTCCGTCCTTTTTAAGCGGATAGCGTTACGCAAACGACGCATAACGTTCAAATAATATTCCTTGTTGACTGTTTGACCGGTTGGAAGGAATTCATAATGCACAGCACCACGATAATCGAAGAAAACAGTTAACATGACCTTGATTTTTGAGCGACTTTGGCGCGATTTTTTTGGTCTCGGCTCTCTTTTGGCACGATATTCGCTCGATTGATCGGTTGTTTCGGGGTCGTAAGCATAAATCCAAGTCTCATCGCCAGTTATAATGCATCTCATGACACCCTGGTAGTCGGAAAGCATCGTTACACACACTTCAATTTTTCCAAAAAATTCAATGTTTTCGGTACCACTCGAGATTTGACGCGCTTGAGGCCCAAAACATGCTTCAAAATGGTATAGGCTGAGCCTTTCGATATGCCAACTTCATCAGCAAGGTCTCTAATTGTTAAGCGACACCAAATATTTGATTTGTTGAACATGAGCTTCGTCGGTTGAGGTTGATGGTCGCCCTGGACGCTCTTCGTCTTCGACACGTTCACGGCCGGCTCGGAACTCACTATACCACTTCCAAACATTTTTTAGACATAGCCTCATCACCAAAGGCTTTCTGCACCATCCTCAACGTATGCGCAGCAGAAAATTGATTCCTTAAACAAAATTTAATGCAAATTCTTTGCTCAACAAATTTCGACATCGCAAAAAACGAAAAACTCACTTTTAGCAGCTTACAAAACGACATGTACCTCAAACACTAATGAATATTTTGACATGAAATTTGACATAAATGTGACTGACAGTACTACCAACCTAAAAAAAAATAATTCTCCAAATCCTTCGACGCGCGCAGTTTAAATTCAAATGTCACCTTATTTTTTAGATACAGTGGTATATTTTTCATAGGTTATGGTGCGTTCTCGTGGGAAAGTAAGCGCCAAAACAGCATGGCATTCACTAGTATAGAAGCCGAGTACATCACATTATCATCAGCAGCAAAGGAAGCAATATATCTACGGAGCTTTTGAAAGGCATTGGCATAGGTGGTTCCAATGGTCCGATAAGAGTTTAAGGCGACACTTAAGCGCACACCAGCTAGTGAGAAATCCTATACACCACTCCAAGAGCAACCATGTGGATATTGAGTATCATTTTGTATGAGAAGTCATAAATAAGAGAATTATTGAATTGAAATATAGTATAAATGTACTAAAGAAATGATAGCTGATGTTCTAACTAAGAATTTATGTAAATTGAAACATGAGAAATTTGTAGGACTTTAAGGTTTTAAACAATTATAATGTGAACGACCTACTCGTGTTGACGAACAGTGTTAAAAGTAATCGATTCCTATAACAACACGATTAGTTCGTACCAAAGAAAGCAATTCGGAATAAGTTATCCTTTCTGTACATTTCCTCTTTATGCTTGCTTGTAATGCAAACACCATTTTGATTATACCGCGGGTAAACATCTCGTTAAGATCTTTTCCAGATAGTAAGTGTGACAGCAACAGGACCGAATAAGTTTCATACCAGCGACCGAGGGCAGCTACTCCACATCGAAGGGAGATATGCCAATAATTATACCCTAAATTATGTATTTTTTTGTCATAGTTTTGATGATTTATTTTATTATTAATTATACAAAAAATATAATTGTAGTTTAATATTTAAGGAAAATGTTCAAACTAAAGGTCCGTTTCCAGCTCTTAAGTAATTGCTCAAGAAAAAAATTCCTTATTTCTTGAGCTGCAGTCAAGTAATTTTGACATCTAGTTACGCATTGTGAATGATCCACATTAGAATAACAAGAGAAACGAAACAAAGAAAATAAACGTATGTGTGGAAGTATATATGTACATATTTTCATTGCGATTTATGGAATGGATGAAGATTGGCAAGTTTTATGCAAAATTTCAAAATTAGCTATAATTCATAATAATGTTTTTAGCTAATTGTAGGATAAATTTAATGATTACTTTAAATTTCCTTCAATACACAATTTTTGGTTTCCTGTTTCTTCGCAAAACCGGCAATGCAAATGCGATACATTTTATTGAAAAAGTGTATTACTAGATTTCTTCAGAGCTGCATACTAGCACAAGAAAATTTACCGCAGGAAATTTTCTTGACCATTTCTTAATGGTTTTTTATATGAAGTTTTTATAATTCTTGAGAGCTGGGTACTAAGCTTTATAAAACAAAACTACTACCATTTATGTACATACTAATAAAGTGGTCACTGAGTAAATCAAGTAATTTGGGAATTATATCAATATTATGTATATTGTTTAAGATTTTCAACAGAAAATTGTTTTTTATTTATTAATTCTTTTCTTTATCGCTCTTATTTCTAATGCTCTACAATTGTTTTTCTCCGTTGTAGGCAGACTTATTATAAAATTACATTTTCGCTATTGGAAGCAATTTTAATTTCGGCAGTCTCTAAGACTTCGTCGACGTTTATAAATGGTATGTTTTCATTTCTTAAAAATTATTTTGTAATTTAAATTTCTTTGTCTGATAAAATATAGGAATTTATATATTCGATTTGCTGAATGGATGGCGTAAGCTATGTTAATTAGTTCTACCTTTATTATTTCTAATTTATATTTAGTTGAAGATTTAACTCATTTGCAACTTCAATTTCTTCCTTCACCAATTTGGATATTTTATTAGTGTTTTGTATTATTTCATTAATTTTTTTTTCGTTTGTTAGTGTATTTATTACAACTTGCCTGTTGTGATTTTCTAAAACATTGTTCATCTTTTCTATCAAAATATTCTAATGACTATGGTCAGGATTTCCTGTAATCCATTTCCAAGCTGATCCTATGAAATTGAATGATTTTTTTATATCTTTATTTATTTTGCATCTTTTTAAATAATTTTCTTGACTGGGAAGGGATGAAAATATGTTAGCTCATTAGTTGTCGTCTCTATATGTCGAATGGTGTTGTCATAGCCTTGAAGTTGTATTAGATGTAAGAATGATAGAATATAAGATTACGACACTAGTTTACAGTTAGTTTTTTTCGGTTCAGCTCTTGACAATTCTTACAAAAACAAATACATTGTGCAACAATTTCGTGACGTCACAGTTTTGCTTCTCAACGCAACAACAAGCATAGAAATGCATACATATTGTAAACAGAAAAGTAAACACTTTTGGAAATTCCCAAAATAATATTAATTCATTCGTCTTTGCAGGAAAAATTTCAGTGGAATGTTTAGAATATTGTTGCGAGAAAAGATATAAGTAGTTTTAGGCACATCCACAATAAATAGAGTAGCAATAGAATCAAAAAGTTGTTCTTCCGAGCTAGAATGTTTTTTAAAATAAGAAAGTTGAACAAGGAATTGGAAAAATCAATCCACAAAAAGAAACGCAAACTTAATAAAATAATAAAATAGTTTTAGTTTTATAGATTAAGTTAATTTATTTTCATATTTATATGAGAAAATATATAAATATCTGTTTATGTACAATAAAATAAAGACTGAAATATCATAAACACAATTGATTTAATCATTCACTTCATTTGGAATTAGTTGACGGTAGGTTAAAAATATGTTACAAATATATCTTCAATATAATTTCACAATTCTTTTATCATAATTTCATACATCTGAACTTATAATATATGTATATATTTATATACAACACAAGAAACGTCTTCTCCATTTGAATCACAACTTAATAGACAATTTTATTATCAATATGCCGATATATTTCTTTAGAAATGATTCAAATCTTTTCACTCAACAATATTCAATCGCTTCACTAAAACTTTTCAATAAAATCGAAAGAATTAGTAATATTTTGCGAATTTACAAAAGTGTTTACTTTTCTGTTTACAATTTGCAAGCCATTTGACAGTTTTTCACTCTTGTTCTTCTCAACACGGAACTATGACGTTTCGTAATGGCGGTCGTCGTAATCTTATATTCTATCATTCTTGTATTAGATGTATAATTTTGAACGATCCTGTCTCTAATATTGTCGGTCCTGAATCTATTCGTGCTAGTTGAGAGTGCGAGTAGTCTAGGATTGTTTGATTTGTGGTGTCAAACATCCTCAAAAAGAATTTGTCATTCCTTACCACTGATGAGGGGAAATGAAAAGTCTTATTTCGAGGGAGAACTTATTCATTCTGATATTATTGATAAAATTGTGAACCTTATATACTATTTTAGAGCTCTTACTTATCTAATTAAACATATGTATATTTACGGCATACCACATGGGGTTGCTTTCAACTGTACAATACAATACATGTGTGTGTGTGTGATGTTATGTAATTTATGTTGTATGGTTTGGGCTGTTTTTAAGTGCACAAGTGCATTTGTAATCAATTGCCTAAGCCTTAGTTAATATGTTTATATTACATTTCTTGAGTGCATGCGTATTGCATATAAATGCATACGTGCCTCATATATGTACATATGTGTGTTTATGCGTTTGTTTATGTATTTGCTTTGTACCGCCTCAGCATTAGCGAAGATAAGCTTGTTCAATATATTTGAACATATTGCCGAGGGAAAAAGTAATTATTCAATTTTAGTGGACTGTATGTGTTTTCAAAATAGTGAGAATTACGCAGTTTCATATCTTATCTAATATGTTGAATATTCTTAAGTATAATAAAACTAAATATATTGATGCGTACTGAATGTCCTTTGGTATCAACGTACATTAGGGTGATTAAAAAAAAAATTATTTTTTCTTCGATTGGTACACGGAAAAATAGGTTCCTAGACACCTCTAGGAAAGCCTATCCAAATATGAGTTTTTAATTGTAACGGGAAGGTCCCGAAACATATTGTATTATCACATAGAAAAATTTATATCTCGCTACCAACTACTTTAAAAAATATCTTGTTCCTTAGATTTTGTAAGAAAATTACGATTTTACTTAAAAAGACCGATTATTTTATATAATTGATCGTGTTTAATTTTTTTGTGTATTTTTTTGACAAGTTTATTCAAAAACAAAAATTTAAAAAAAAAAAGTTCCCCAAAAGTCAATTTCTACAAAAGTTATGACTATTTGAAAATAAAAAAGCCATTTTTGTAAAAAATTCATAACTTTTTTGAAGTTGAACAAAAAATTTTGAAAAAATTCTCAAAAATGTTTTTCAAAGGGTAGAAAAGGATGGATAAGTTTCAGCAAAATCTAAAGGGGTCGGGTTCAAAAGTGGTCGATTTGGTATGGAATACCCCATATATATGTCATTTCATCTATATTTTTCTCCACGAGATTCCATAAATTTTGCATCCGATTTTCATACCTTTCAAGTACAGCTTCATCGGCAATATATACTATATATTTGATTTTGCCTCTTCAATAATAAATTTAATTTTTTCTGATCTTTTTTCAATTGTTTGCAATAAAAGATCTATTACGTTTTCGGTTAGGCTATACGCTCTTGCCCTGTATCCATCACTTTGGAATTTCGTTCGATTTTGAACATATTGTATTTTTTGAGTATTATCTCTAATTAAAGTTTTCTCTTCCTGCCTATATTTTTTTTTTTTATATAGGTCTTTTTTAGTTGGCTGAGCACTGTTCTTAGGCTCGTTAAACTTGCCTGTATTTTCTTTCTTACAGCACTTTCTCTTGCCTGTATTTTCTTTATACAGGTCTTTTCTTTGGCTGAGCCAACTATCCGGCTCGAAGGACCAAAATGTGCAGAAAAACACCGTACTGTGAGAGTTCAAAATCAAACTTTAAACTTAAATATGAATCTTTATCCTTACCACTGGTGGGGGGAAAATACAGACTTATTTAAGCTGAGAACTATTTCATTCTGATTTTATTGTTAAAATTGTGAACTTATATACTATTTTTGAGTTCTTCTTCTTCTTAATTGGCGTTAGCACCGCTTACGTGATTATAGCCGAGTCAACAACAGCGCGCCAGTCGTTTCTTCTTTTCGCTACGTGGCGCCAATTGGATATCCCAAGCGAAGCCAGGTCCTTCTCCACTTGGTCCTTCCAACGGAGTGGAGGTCTTCCTCTTCCTCTGCTTCCCGCGGCGGGTACAGGGTCGAATACTTTCAGAGCTGGAGTGTTTTCGTCCATCCGGGCAACATGACCTAGCCAGCGTAGCCGCTGTCTTTTAATTCGCTGAACTAAGTCAATGTCTTCGTATATCTCGTACAGCTCATCGCTCCATCGATGTGGCCAACTTCCAAAGGACCATAAATCTTTCGCAGAACTTTTCTCTCGAAAACTCGCAACGTCGACTCATCGGTTGTTGCCATCGTCCAAGCCTCTGCACCATATAGCAGAACGGGAATTATGAGCGACTTATAGAGTGTGGCTTTTGGTTGTCGAGAGAGGACTTTACTTTTCAATTGCCTACTCAGTCCGAAGTAGCACCTGTTGGCAAGGGTAATCCTGCGTTGGATTTCCAGGCTGGCATTGTTGGTGGTGTTAATGCTGGTTCCTAAATAGACGAAATTATCTACATCTTCAAAGTTATGACTGTCAAATGTGACGTGTGAGCCAAGTCGCGAGTGCGACGACTGTTTGTTTGATGGCAGGAAATATTTCGTCTTGCCCTCGTTCACTGCCAGACGCATTTGCATTGCTTCCTTGTTTAGTCTGGAGAAACCAGAACTAACGGCGCGGGTGTTGTGGCCGATGATATCAATATCATCTGGGCATCGGTGGTTCTACAAGAGTATGCTCCGGTCTTGAAACCTTCTGTAAGCCGCCGCATCTTTTCGTAGAATTTTCGAGCATTACCCCTGTCGGCCAGCTTCGTACTCACGCATTTCGGCCTCTTTCTTTTTCTGTCTACAAATGCGTCTCGCTTCCCTCTTCAACTCTCGGTAACTATCCCATCCCGCACGTGTTGTGGTCGATCGCAACGTTGCGAGGTAAGCAGCCTGTTTTCTCCCCGCTGCGACACGGTACTCCTCGTCGTACCAGCTGTTCTTTTGCACTTTCCGAAAACCAATGGTTTCGGTTGCAGCTGTACGTAAGGAGTTTGAAATGCCGTCCCACAGTTCCCTTATACCGAGTTGTTGACGAGTGCTCTCAGAGAGCAGGAGTGCAAGCCGAGTAAAAAATCGTTCGGCTTATACCGAGTTGTTGACGAGTGCTCTCAGAGAGCAGGAGTGCAAGCCGAGTAAAAAATCGTTCGGCTGTCTGTTGTGACTGCAGCTTCTCGACGTCGAACCTTCCTTGTGTTTGTTGGCGTGCGTTTTTTGCTGCACAGAGACGGGTGCGAATGTTGGCTGCAACAATATAGTGGTCCGAGTCGATGTTAGGACCTCGGAGCGCACGCACATCTAAAACACTGGAGACGTGTCTTCCGTCTATCACAACATGATCGATCTGGATCCGGAGACTGCCAAGTAGCTTGATGAATCTTCTTATGCTGGAATCTAGTACTACAGATAACCATATTTCGGGCCCCGGTGAAGTCGATCAGCCTCAACCCATTTGGGGATGTTTCCTCGTGGAGGCTGAATTTACCGACCGTAGTGCCAAATATACCTTCTTTGCCCACCCTGGCGTTAAAGTCGCCAAGCATGATTTTGACATCGTGGCGGGGGTCTCTCTCATAAGTGCGCTCCAAGCACTCATAAAAGGCATCTTTGG
Source organism: Bactrocera zonata (assembly GCA_037783105.1). Classification (NCBI taxonomy): domain Eukaryota; kingdom Metazoa; phylum Arthropoda; class Insecta; order Diptera; family Tephritidae; genus Bactrocera; species Bactrocera zonata. Next base: position 179,000 of record JBAWJQ010006667.1, on the reverse strand, counting down.
TCACATCGTCCTTCTCTTCCATCGGGGCGTGGGCGCAAATCAGCAATATGTTGAAGAACCTCGCTTTGATGCGGATTGTGGCTAGACGTTCATTCATAGGAGTGAATGATAGTACTCGGCGACGGAGTCTCTCTCCCACCACGAATCCAACACCAAACTTGCGCTCCTTTATATGGCTACTGTAGTAAATGCCACAAGGACCTACTTCGATCCATCGCATTTCTTGGACGGCGGTGATGTCAGCCTTTATTTTCACGAGGACATCAACCAGCTGGGCAGCGGCACCTTCCCAATTAAGGGACCGGACATTCCAGGTGCATGGCCTCAAATCATAGTCCTTAATTCGTTTGCCATGGTCGTCATCAAAAGGGGGGTCACTTATCCGAGGCTGTTTAAACTTTTTCATTGGGGCGGGTTTTATGTGGCGGGTCCCAAACTCAGCGCACAACCCTAAGTAGGGAATATTTCGCCTTCTCACTTTAGCTCGCCTTCAAACGGGTATTCTTAGGCTACCCAGAGGATACTTGGTCAAAGACCGGAAGTCGTGAGCTACTTGAGTCATATGTAAAAGAATCGTTTCTGGCCAGTCCCAAGTGAATGGCGATCAGAGAACTTTCCTCACTTGCGTGAACTTCTACACATGACTCCATCCTCCCGATTCCCGATTCCCGATTCCCTAGTGCGAAATAAAACGTGAAGATTTGTCGACTTACTAATTAACCAGAAGGCAATTGGGTTCAAATGGGTGTTTACTGTCATGATAAAAATGATGAAACGGAACGATTCATGACACGTTTAGTAGCAAAAAGATGGTGTAAACTATACATAGAGAATAAAATGACATACGGAACAATCAGGAGGAGAATAGAACCAGAAATTGGATGAAATCGTGAAAGGAATTGACTTCAGGTCATGTCGATCGACGAAAATACCATTAGACATGGAAGACAACGTGAAAAAATATCAGTCAGAAATAGGTGCATTTGCCATTTGCATGAGACCTGACATATTACATTCAATCGCGAAGTTGGCTCGGAGGAATCAAGATCCTCACAAAGAACACGAAGCAGATATCAAACGTATTTTACGATACTTACAATGAGCATTTAAAAGTAAACAGGACTTAAAAAAACAGAACAAATGTTTTTTTCGGCAAAATCAATTTATTTTATGCAAAATAGTCTCCTTCCGCTTCAATAGAACTTTTTGCACGTTCCAAAAGCATGTCGAACGAGTGATTTAGCTCATTGGCCGGAATGGCCGCCAGTATGCCGGTGCAAGACTTTTGAATGGCCTCTACGTCTGCATTTCGCTTTCCTTTCATAGGCAAATGTATTTTTCCGAAAAGGAAGAAGTCGCACGGTGCCATATCAGGTGAATACGCGGAGTGGTTAATAGTTAAAATGTGATTTTTGGTCGTAAGTCAACTTGTGCGGAACAACTGAGCACACACCTTTCGTAAGCCCAAATGTTCATTCAAAATGCGGTAAATCGATGTTTGGGAGATGTTTAATTCCATTTCCATAAATTTCAATAATGATTTCGGCTTATTTTTTATGAATTCACGTACAATTTCGATGGAATTTCCGGGGATCACGGATTTTGGTTGGCCTACATGTTGATCGTCGTTTGTGTCCTCACGACCACTTTGAAAACGTTGAAACCATTCGTGCACTCTGCTAGGGGATAGACAATCATCGCCATAAACTTGTTTCATCAATTGAAACATTTCGTTAAAAGTTTTACAAATTTTAAAACAAAATTTAATGTTGGCTCTTTCTTCGAAGCTCATTTTGGCACCGATAACACATAGTGACACTTTAAAGGCAATAACTTCACTTCTAATCGATGAAATGTCATGAACTGGACAATAGCAGATTCTAACGCACCTGTCGACATATAGATGGCGCCACCAAGAGGCACTAGATTCAAAAAGTCCTGTTTACTTTGGTACGCACCTTGTATCCATAACAGCGCATTACAAATTAGTATACTGTCGTACGGGCAGCAACAGTACATACATCACACACATCATGTGCCCAAAAAATAAGAGGACATTGTGTTTATTTTGAAAATTCTTTATTTATTCTTCCAAATCAATTTCATCCCCTTCAAAGTAATCCCCTCACGATGCAATGCACTTATGCCAACGAATTTTGCAATCTTCGAAACACTGGTTGTAGTCACTTTCCGGGATGGCCTTCAGTTCCGTCTTCGCTGCAGCTTGAATCTCCTCTATCGTATAAAAACGGTGTCCCCGGAGCGGTCTTTTGAGCTTGGTGAACAGCCAGAAGTCGCACGACGCCAGATCAGGTGAATACGGTGGTTTCGGAACGATATGGGTTGAGTTTTTGGCGAAATGATCACGAATTACGAGGGCAGTATGGGATGGTGCATTATCGTGGTGTAAAAACCAAGAATTGTCTTTCCACAATTCCGTCCTTTTTAAGCGGATAGCGTTACGCAAACGACGCATAACGTTCAAATAATATTCCTTGTTGACTGTTTGACCGGTTGGAAGGAATTCATAATGCACAGCACCACGATAATCGAAGAAAACAGTTAACATGACCTTGATTTTTGAGCGACTTTGGCGCGATTTTTTTGGTCTCGGCTCTCTTTTGGCACGATATTCGCTCGATTGATCGGTTGTTTCGGGATCGTAAGCATAAATCCAAGTCTCATCGCCAGTTATAATGCATCTCATGACACCGTGGTAGTCGGAAAGCATCGTTTCACACACTTCAACGCGACGCCTTTTTTCCAAAAAATTCAATGTTTTCGGTACCACTCGAGATTTGACGCGCTTGAGGCCCAAAACATCCTTCAAAATGGTATAGGCTGAGCCTTTCGATATGCCAACTTCATCAGCAAGGTCTCTAATTGTTAAGCGACACCAAATATTTGATTTGTTGAACATGAGCTTCGTCGGTTGAGGTTGATGGTCGCCCTGGACGCTCTTCGTCTTCGACACGTTCACGGCCGGCTCGGAACTCACTATACCACTTCCAAACATTTTTTAGACATAGCCTCATCACCAAAGGCTTTCTGCACCATCCTCAACGTATGCGCAGCAGAAAATTGATTCCTTAAACAAAATTTAATGCAAATTCTTTGCTCAACAAATTTCGACATCGCAAAAAACGAAAAACTCACTTTTAGCAGCTTACAAAACGACATGTACCTCAAACACTAATGAATATTTTGACATGAAATTTGACATAAATGTGACTGACAGTACTACCAACCTAAAAAAAAAATAATTCTCCAAATCCTTCGACGCGCGCAGTTTAAATTCAAATGTCACCTTATTTTTTAGATACAGTGGTATATTTTTCATAGGTTATGGTGCGTTCTCGTGGGAAAGTAAGCGCCAAAACAGCATGGCATTCAGTAGTATAGAAGCCGAGTACATCACATTATCATCAGCAGCAAAGGAAGCAATATATCTACGGAGCTTTTGAAAGGCATTGGCATAGGTGGTTCCAATGGTCCGATAAGAGTTTAAGGCGACACTTAAGCGCACACCAGCTAGCGAGAAATCCTATACACCACTCCAAGAGCAACCATGTGGATATTGAGTATCATTTTGTATGAGAAGTCATAAATAAGAGAATTATTGAATTGAAATATAGTATAAATGTACTAAAGAAATGATAGCTGATGTTCTAACTAAGAATTTATGTAAATTGAAACATGAGAAATTTGTAGGACTTTAAGGTTTTAAACAATTATAATGTGAACGACCTACTCGTGTTGACGAACAGTGTTAAAAGTAATCGATTCCTATAACAACACGATTAGTTCGTACCAAAGAAAGCAATTCGGAATAAGTTATCCTTTCTGTACATTTCCTCTTTATGCTTGCTTGTAATGCAAACACCATTTTGAATACACTCTTTGAATAAACGCCGTTAAATACATTCGATCGTGTAATCCTGATTATACCGCGGGTAAACATCTCGTTAAGATCTTTTCCAGATAGTAAGTGTGACAGCAACAGGACCGAATAAGTTTCATACCAGCGACCGAGGGCAGCTACTCCACATCGAAGGGAGATATGCCAAGAATTATACCCTAAATTATGTATTTTTTTGTCATAGTTTTGATGATTTATTTTATTATTAATTATACAAAAAATATAATTGTAGTTTAATATTTAAGGAAAATGTTCAAACTAAAGGTCCGTTTCCAGCTCTTAAGTAATTGCTCAAGAAAAAAATTCCTTATTTCTTGAGCTGCAGTCAAGTAATTTTGACATCTAGTTACGCATTGTGAATGATCCACATTAGAATAACAAGAGAAACGAAACAAAGAAAATAAACGTATGTGTGGAAGTATATATGTACATATTTTCATTGCGATTTATGGAATGGATGAAGATTGGCAAGTTTTATGCAAAATTTCAAAATTAGCTATAATTCATAATAATGTTTTTAGCTAATTGTAGGATAAATTTAATGATTACTTTAAGTTTCCTTCAATACACAATTTTTGGTTTCCTGTTTCTTCGCAAAACCGGCAATGCAAATGCGATACATTTTATTGAAAAAGTGTATTACTAGATTTCTTCAGAGCTGCATACTAGCACAAGAAAATTTACCGCAGGAAATTTTCTTGACCCTTTCTTAATGGTTTTTTATATGAAGTTTTTATAATTCTTGAGAGCTGGGTACTAAGCTTTATAAAACAAAACTACTACCATTTATGTACATACTAATAAAGTGGTCACTGAGTAAATCAAGTAATTTGGGAATTATATCAATATTATGTATATTGTTTAAGATTTTCAACAGAAAATTGTTTTTTATTTATTAATTCTTTTCTTTATCGCTCTTATTTCTAATGCTCTACAATTGTTTTTCTCCGTTGTAGGCAGACTTATTATAAAATTACGTTTTCGCTATTGGAAGCAATTTTAATTTCGGCAGTCTCTAAGACTTCGTCGACGTTTATAAATGGTATGTTTTCATTTCTTAAAAATTATTTTGTAATTTAAATTTCTTTGTCTGATAAAATATAGGAATTTATATATTCGATTTGCTGAATGGATGGCGTAAGCTATGTTAATTAGTTCTACCTTTATTATTTCTAATTTATATTTAGTTGAAGATTTAACTCATTTGCAACTTCAATTTCTTCCTTCACCAATTTGGATATTTTATTAGTGTTTTGTATTATTTCATTAATTTTTTTTCGTTTGTTAGTGTATTTATTACAACTTGCCTGTTGTTATTTTCTAAAACATTGTTCATCTTTTCTATCAAAATATTCTAATGACTATGGTCAGGATTTCCTGTAATCCATTTCCAAGCTGATCCTATGAAATTGAATGATTTTTTTATATCTTTATTTATTTTGCATCTTTTTAAATAATTTTCTTGACTGGGAAGGGATGAAAATATGTTAGCTCATTAGTTGTCGTCTCTATATGTCGAATGGTGTTGTCATAGCCTTGAAGTTGTATTAGATGTAAGAATGATAGAATATAAGATTACGACACTAGTTTACAGTTAGTTTTTTTCGGTTCAGCTCTTGACAATTCTTACAAAAACAAATACATTGTGCAACAATTTCGTGACGTCACAGTTTTGCTTCTCAACGCAACAACAAGCATAGAAATGCATACATATTGTAAACAGAAAAGTAAACACTTTTGGAAATTCCCAAAATAATATTAATTCATTCGTCTTTGCAGGAAAAATTTCAGTGGAATGTTTAGAATATTGTTGCGAGAAAAGATATAAGTAGTTGTAGGCACATCCACAATAAATAGAGTAGCAATAGAATCAAAAAGTTGTTCTTCCGAGCTAGAATGTTTTTTAAAATAAGAAAGTTGAACAAGGAATTGGAAAAATCAATCCACAAAAAGAAACGCAAACTTAATAAAATAATAAAATAGTTTTAGTTTTATAGATTAAATTAATTTATTTTCATATTTATATTAGAAAATATATAAATATCTGTTTATGTACAATAAAATAAAGACTGAAATATCATAAACACAATTGATTTAATCATTCACTTCATTTGGAATTAGTTGACGGTAGGTTAAAAATATGTTACAAATATATCTTCAATATAATTTCACAATTCTTTTATCATAATTTCATACATCTGAACTTATAATATATGTATATATTTATATACAACACAAGAAACGTCTTCTCCATTTGAATCACAACTTAATAGACAATTTTATTATCAATATGCCGATATATTTCTTTAGAAATGATTCAAATCTTTTCACTCAACAATATTCAATCGCTTCACTAAAACTTTTCAATAAAATCGAAAGAATTAGTAATATTTTGCGAATTTACAAAAGTGTTTACTTTTCTGTTTACAATTTGCAAGCCATTTGACAGTTTTTCACTCTTGTTCTTCTCAACACGGAACTATGACGTTTCGTAATGGCGGTCGTCGTAATCTTATATTCTATCATTCTTGTATTAGATGTATAATTTTGAACGATCCTGCCTCTAATATTGTCGGTCCTGAATCTATTCGTGCTAGTTGAGAGTGCGAGTAGTCTAGGATTGTTTGATTTGTGGTGTCAAACATCCTCAAAAAAGAATTTGTCATTCCTTACCACTGATGAGGGGAAATGAAAAGTCTTATTTCGAGGGAGAACTTATTCATTCTGATATTATTGATAAAATTGTGAACCTTATATACTATTTTAGAGCTCTTACTTATCTAATTAAACATATGTATATTTACGGCATACCACATGGGGTTGCTTTCAACTGTACAATACAATACATGTGTGTGTGTGTGATGTTATGTAATTTATGTTGTATGGTTTGGGCTGTTTTTAAGTGCACAAGTGCATTTGTAATCAATTGCCTAAGCCTTAGTTAATATGTTTATATTACATTTCTTGAGTGCATGCGTATTGCATATAAATGCATACGTGCCTCATATATGTACATATGTGTGTTTATGCGTTTGTTTATGTATTTGCTTTGTACCGCCTCAGCATTAGCGAAGATAAGCTTGTTCAATATATTTGAACATATTGCCGAGGGAAAAAGTAATTATTCAATTTTAGTGGACTGTATGTGTTTTCAAAATAGTGAGAATTACGCAGTTTCATATCTTATCTAATATGTTGAATATTCTTAAGTATAATAAAACTAAATATATTGATGCGTACTGAATGTCCTTTGGTATCAACGTACATTAGGGTGATTAAAAAAAAAATTATTTTTTCTTCGATTGGTACACGGAAAAATAGGTTCCTAGACACCTCTAGGAAAGCCTATCCAAATATGAGTTTTTAATTGTAACGGGAAGGTCCTCCTACATACAGTTTTCTATTTTTTCTTATTATCACATAGAAAAATTTATATCTCGCTACCAACTACTTTAAAAAATATCTTGTTCCTTAGATTTTGTAAGAAAATTACGATTTTACTTAAAAATACCGATTATTTTATATAATTGATCGTGTTTAATTTTTTTGTGTATTTTTTTGACAAGTTTATTCAAAAACAAAAATTAAAAAAAAAAGGTCCCCAAAAGTCAATTTCTACAAAAGTTATGACTATTTGAAAATAAAAAAGCCATTTTTGTAAAAAATTCATAACTTTTTTGAAGTTGAACAAAAAATTTTGAAAAAATTCTCAAAAATGTTTTTCAAAGGGTAGAAAAGGATGGATAAGTTTCAGCAAAATCTAAAGGGGTCGGGTTCAAAAGTGGTCGATTTGGTATGGAATACCCCATATATATGTCATTTCATCTATATTTTTCTCCACAAGATTCCATAAATTTTGCATCCGATTTTCATACCTTTCAAGTACAGCTTCATCGGCAATATATACTATATATTTGATTTTGCCTCTTCAATAATAAATTTAATTTTTTCTGATCTTTTTTTAATTGTTTGCAATAAAAGATCTATTACGTTTTCGGTTAGGCTATACGCTCTTGCCCCTGTATCCATCACTTTGGAATTTCGTTCGATTTTGAACATATTGTATTTTTTGAGTATTATCTCTAATTAAAGTTTTCTCTTCCTGCCTATATTTTTTTTTTATATAGGTCTTTTTTAGTTGGCTGAGCACTGTTCTTAGGCTCGTTAAACTTGCCTGTATTTTCTTTCTTACAGCACTTTCTCTTGCCTGTATTTTCTTTATACAGGTCTTTTCTTTGGCTGAGCCAACTATCCGGCTCGAAGGACCAAAATGTGCAGAAAAACACCGTACTGTGAGAGTTCAAAATCAAACTTTAAACTTAAATATGAATCTTTATCCTTACCACTGGTGGGGGGAAAATACAGACTTATTTAAGCTGAGAACTATTTCATTCTGATTTTATTGTTAAAATTGTGAACTTATATACTATTTTTGAGTTCTTCTTCTTCTTAATTGGCGTTAGCACCGCTTACGTGATTATAGCCGAGTCAACAACAGCGCGCCAGTCGTTTCTTCTTTTCGCTACGTGGCGCCAATTGGATATCCCAAGCGAAGCCAGGTCCTTCTCCACTTGGTCCTTCCAACGGAGTGGAGGTCTTCCTCTTCCTCTGCTTCCCGCGGCGGGTACAGGGTCGAATACTTTCAGAGCTGGAGTGTTTTCGTCCATCCGGGCAACATGACCTAGCCAGCGTAGCCGCTGTCTTTTAATTCGCTGAACTAAGTCAATGTCTTCGTATATCTCGTACAGCTCATCGCTCCATCGATGTGGCCAACTTCCAAAGGACCATAAATCTTTCGCAGAACTTTTCTCTCGAAAACTCGCAACGTCGACTCATCGGTTGTTGTCATCGTCCAAGCCTCTGCACCATATAGCAGGACGGGAATTATGAGCGACTTATAGAGTTTGGCTTTTGGTTGTCGAGAGAGGACTTTACTTTTCAATTGCCTACTCAGTCCGAAGTAGCACCTGTTGGCAAGGGTAATCCTGCGTTGGATTTCCAGGCTGACATTGTTGGTGGTGTTAATGCTGGTTCCTAAATAGACGAAATTATCTACATCTTCAAAGTTATGACTGTCAACAGTGACTCCCCCTGCGGGTAGGGGGGACCCCCTTGGTGCAGGGGGGGAACCGAATATACCCGCGGTAAGGTATGCCTGTCGTAAGAGGCGACTAAGATCCTGGCCGCCAGTCCAGAGTTGTGTGGAGACTCAACTGGCAGTAACTTCGGTTACAAGGTCTTACCAGAGACTTTAACCTGGTACCACGGGGAGCAGTAATGCCCTTGGAGGTAAAACTCCAATCTGCTCATTGGGTTTGGCCCTTTGTGGAGATTCGTGGTGGCTGTGGTTAAAACCCAAATCGCGGGAAGATCTGACTTTGTCAGTTCAAATGTGGAGTTGCATTGCAACCGGGTGCCGGACCCAAAGTACGGCAGAGGTTTTAGATGGGCCTCGAGCCCTACCAAGGTGGTTAGTGTGTCCATGCCACACTGCCAATTGGTACTGGAAACTTGTCCCAGTTTTCAGGGCGCTGATCAACGCATTGTATTGATCCGTTGTGCTTCTGAGCACCGTGGAGTTAAACCTTACATAGGTAGGATCCCACGTTAAACACTCGACTGTTGTTGTCAACAGTGACGTGTGAGCCAAGTCGCGAGTGCGACGACTGTTTGTTTGATGGCAGGAGATATTTCGTCTTGCCCTCGTTCACTGCCAGACGCATTTGCATTGCTTCCTTGTTTAGTCTGGAGAAACCAGAACTAACGGCGCGGGTGTTGTGGCCGATGATATCAATATCATCTGGGCATCGGTGGTTCTACAAGAATATGCTCCGGTCTTGAAACCTTCTGTAAGCCGCCGCATCTTTTCGTAGAATTTTCGAGCATTACCCCTGTCGGCCAGCTTATCAAGCTCTTCGTACTCACGCATTTCGGCCTCTTTCTTTTTCTGTCTACAAACGCGTCTCGCTTCCCTCTTCAACTCTCGGTAACTATCCCATCCCGCACGTGTTGTGGTCGATCGCAACGTTGCGAGGTAAGCAGCCTGTTTTCTCCCCGCTGCGACACGGCACTCCTCGTCGTACCAGCTGTTCTTTTGCACTTTCCGAAAACCAATGGTTTCGGTTGCAGCTGTACGTAAGGAGTTTGAAATGCCGTCCCACAGTTCCCTTATACCGAGTTGTTGACGAGTGCTCTCAGAGAGCAGGAGTGCAAGCCGAGTAAAAAATCGTTCGGCTGTCTGTTGTGACTGCAGCTTCTCGACGTCGAACCTTCCTTGTGTTTGTTGGCGTGCGTTTTTTGCTGCACAGAGACGGGTGCGAATCTTGGCTGCAACAATATAGTGGTCCGAGTCGATGTTAGGACCTCGGAGCGCACGCACATCTAAAACACTGGAGACGTGTCTTCCGTCTATCACAACATGATCGATCTGGATCCGGAGACTGCCAGGTAGCTTGATGAATCTTCTTATGCTGGAATCTAGTACTACAGATAACCATATTTCGGGCCCCGGTGAAGTCGATCAGCCTCAACCCATTTGGGGATGTTTCCTCGTGGAGGCTGAATTTACCGACCGTAGTGCCAAATATACCTTCTTTGCCCACCCTGGCGTTAAAGTCGCCAAGCATGATTTTGACATCGTGGCGGGGGCCTCTCTCATAAGTGCGCTCCAAGCACTCATAAAAGGCATCTTTGGTCACATCATCCTTCTCTTCCATCGGGGCGTGGGCGCAAATCAGCAATATGTTGAAGAACCTCGCTTTGATGCGGATTGTGGCTAGACGTTCATTCATAGGAGTGAATGATAGTACTCGGCGACGGAGTCTCTCTCCCACCACGAATCCAACACCAAACTTGCGCTCCTTTATATGGCTACTGTAGTAAATGCCACAAGGACCTACTTGTCTCTGTGCTTGTCCCGTCCATCGCATTTCTTGGACGGCGGTGATGTCAGCCTTTATTTTCACGAGGACATCAACCAGCTGGGCAGCGGCACCTTCCCAATTAAGGGACCGGACATTCCAGGTGCATGGCCTCATAGTCCTTAATTCGTTTGCCATGGTCGTCATCAAAAGGGGGGTCACTTATCCGAGGCTGTTTAAACTTTTTCATTGGGGGCGGGTTTTATGTGGCGGGTCCCAAACTCAGCGCACAACCCTAAGTAGGGAATATTTCGCCTTCTCACTTTAGCTCGCCTTCAAACGGGTATTCTTAGGCTACCCAGAGGATACTTGGTCAAAGACCGGAAGTCGTGAGCTGCTTGAGTCATATGTAAAAGAATCGTTTCTGGCCAGTCCCAAGTGAATGGCGATCAGAGAACTTTCCTCACTTGCGTGAACTTCTACACATGACTCCATCCTCCCGATTCCTTATTCCCTAGTGCGAAATAAAACGTGAAAATTTGTCGGCTTACTAAATAACCAGAAGGCAATTGGGTTCAAATGGGTGTTTACTGTCATGATAAAAATGATGAAGCGGAACGATTCATGACACGTTTAGTAGCAAAAAGATGGTGTAAACTATACATAGAGAATAAAATGACATACGGAACAATCAGGAGGAGAATAGAACCAGAAATTGGATGAAATCGTGAAAGGAATTGACTTCAGGTCATGTCGATCGACGAAAATACCATTAGACATGGAAGACAACGTGAAAAAATATCAGTCAGAAATAGGTGCATTTGCCATTTGCATGAGACCTGACATATTACATTCAATAGCGAAGTTGGCTCGGAGGAATCAAGATCCTCACAAAGAACACGAAGCAGATATCAAACGTATTTTACGATACTTACAATGAGCATTTAAAAGTAAACAGGACTTAAAAAAACAGAACAAATGTTTTTTTCGGCAAAATCAATTTATTTTATGCAAAATAGTCTCCTTCCGCTTCAATAGAACTTTTTGCACGTTCCAAAAGCATGTCGAACGAGTGATTTAGCTCATTGGCCGGAATGGCCGCCAGTATGCCGGTGCAAGACTTTTGAATGGCCTCTACGTCTGCATTTCGCTTTCCTTTCATAGGCAAATGTATTTTTCCGAAAAGGAAGAAGTCGCACGGTGCCATATCAGGTGAATACGCGGAGTGGTTAATAGTTAAAATGTGATTTTTGGTCGTAAGTCAACTTGTGCGGAACAACTTTCGTAAGCCCAAATGTTCGGTCAAAATGCGGTAAATCGATGTTTTGGAGATGTTTAATTCCATTTCCATAAATTTCAATAATGATTTCGGCTTATTTTTTATGAATTCACGTACAATTTCGATGGAATTTTCGGGGATCACGGATTTTGGTTGGCCTACATGTTGATCGTCGTTTGTGTCCTCACGACCACTTTGAAAACGTTGAAACCATTCGTGCACTCTGCTAGGGGATAGACAATCATCGCCATAAACTTGTTTCATCAATTGAAACATTTCGTTAAAAGTTTTACAAATTTTAAAACAAAATTTAATGTTGGCTCTTTCTTCGAAGCTCATTTTGGCACCGATAACACATAGTGACACTTTAAAGGCAATAACTTCACTTCTAATCGAAGAAATGTCATGAACTGGACAATAGCAGATTCTAACGCACCTGTCGACATATAGATGGCGCCACCAAGAGGCACTAGATTCAAAAAGTCCTGTTTACTTTGGTACGCACCTTGTATCCATAACAGCGCATTACAAATTAGTATACTGTCGTACGGGCAGCAACAGTACATACATCACACACATCATGTGCCCAAAAAATAAGAGGACATTGTGTTTATTTTGAAAATTCTTTATTTATTCTTCCAAATCAATTTCATCCCCTTCAAAGTAATCCCCTCACGATGCAATGCACTTATGCCAACGAATTTTGCAATCTTCGAAACACTGGTTGTAGTCACTTTCCGGGATGGCCTTCAGTTCCGTCTTCGCTGCAGCTTGAATCTCCTCTATCGTATAAAAACGGTGTCCCCGGAGCGGTCTTTTGAGCTTGGTGAACAGCCAGAAGTCGCACGACGCCAGATCAGGTGAATACGGTGGTTTCGGAACGATATGGGTTGAGTTTTTGGCGAAATGATCACGAATTACGAGGGCAGTATGGGATGGTGCATTATCGTGGTGTAAAAACCAAGAATTGTCTTTCCACAATTCCGTCCTTTTTAAGCGGATAGCGTTACGCAAACGACGCATAACGTTCAAATAATATTCCTTGTTGACTGTTTGACCGGTTGGAAGGAATTCATAATGCACAGCACCACGATAATCGAAGAAAACAGTTAACATGACCTTGATTTTTGAGCGACTTTGGCGCGATTTTTTTGGTCTCGGCTCTCTTTTGGCACGATATTCGCTCGATTGATCGGTTGTTTCGGGATCGTAAGCATAAATCCAAGTCTCATCGCCAGTTATAATGCATCTCATGACACCGTGGTAGTCGGAAAGCATCGTTTCACACACTTCAACGCGACGCCTTTTTTCCAAAAAATTCAATGTTTTCGGTACCACTCGAGATTTGACGCGCTTGAGGCCCAAAACATCCTTCAAAATGGTATAGGCTGAGCCTTTCGATATGCCAACTTCATCAGCAAGGTCTCTAATTGTTAAGCGACACCAAATATTTGATTTGTTGAACATGAGCTTCGTCGGTTGAGGTTGATGGTCGCCCTGGACGCTCTTCGTCTTCGACACGTTCACGGCCGGCTCGGAACTCACTATACCACTTCCAAACATTTTTTAGACATAGCCTCATCACCAAAGGCTTTCTGCACCATCCTCAACGTATGCGCAGCAGAAAATTGATTCCTTAAACAAAATTTAATGCAAATTCTTTGCTCAACAAATTTCGACATCGCAAAAAACGAAAAACTCACTTTTAGCAGCTTACAAAACGACATGTACCTCAAACACTAATGAATATTTTGACATGAAATTTGACATAAATGTGACTGACAGTACTACCAACCTAAAAAAAAAATAATTCTCCAAATCCTTCGACGCGCGCAGTTTAAATTCAAATGTCACCTTATTTTTTAGATACAGTGGTATATTTTTCATAGGTTATGGTGCGTTCTCGTGGGAAAGTAAGCGCCAAAACAGCATGGCATTCAGTAGTATAGAAGCCGAGTACATCACATTATCATCAGCAGCAAAGGAAGCAATATATCTACGGAGCTTTTGAAAGGCATTGGCATAGGTGGTTCCAATGGTCCGATAAGAGTTTAAGGCGACACTTAAGCGCACACCAGCTAGCGAGAAATCCTATACACCACTCCAAGAGCAACCATGTGGATATTGAGTATCATTTTGTATGAGAAGTCATAAATAAGAGAATTATTGAATTGAAATATAGTATAAATGTACTAAAGAAATGATAGCTGATGTTCTAACTAAGAATTTATGTAAATTGAAACATGAGAAATTTGTAGGACTTTAAGGTTTTAAACAATTATAATGTGAACGACCTACTCGTGTTGACGAACAGTGTTAAAAGTAATCGATTCCTATAACAACACGATTAGTTCGTACAAAAGAAAGCAATTCGGAATAAGTTATCCTTTCTGTACATTTCCTCTTTATGCTTGCTTGTAATGCAAACACCATTTTGAATACACTCTTTGAATAAACGCCGTTAAATACATTCGATCGTGTAATCCTGATTATACCGCGGGTAAACATCTCGTTAAGATCTTTTCCAGATAGTAAGTGTGACAGCAACAGGACCGAATAAGTTTCATACCAGCGACCGAGGGCAGCTACTCCACATCGAAGGGAGATATGCCAATAATTATACCCTAAATTATGTATTTTTTTGTCATAGTTTTGATGATTTATTTTATTATTAATTATACAAAAAATATAATTGTAGTTTAATATTTAAGGAAAATGTTCAAACTAAAGGTCCGTTTCCAGCTCTTAAGTAATTGCTCAAGAAAAAATTCCTTATTTCTTGAGCTGCAGTCAAGTAATTTTGACATCTAGTTACGCATTGTGAATGATCCACATTAGAATAACAAGAGAAACGAAACAAAGAAAATAAACGTATGTGTGGAAGTATATATGTACATATTTTCATTGCGATTTATGGAATGGATGAAGATTGGCAAGTTTTATGCAAAATTTCAAAATTAGCTATAATTCATAATAATGTTTTTAGCTAATTGTAGGATAAATTTAATGATTACTTTAAATTTCCTTCAATACACAATTTTTGGTTTTCTGTTTCTTCGCAAAACCGGCAATGCAAATGCGATACATTTTATTGAAAAAGTGTATTACTAGATTTCTTCAGAGCTGCATACTAGCACAAGAAAATTTACCGCAGGAAATTTTCTTGACCATTTCTTAATGGTTTTTTATATGAAGTTTTTATAATTCTTGAGAGCTGGGTACTAAGCTTTATAAAACAAAACTACTACCATTTATGTACATACTAATAAAGTGCTCACTGAGTAAATCAAGTAATTTGGGAATTATATCAATATTATGTATATTGTTTAAGATTTTCAACAGAAAATTGTTTTTTATTTATTAATTCTTTTCTTTATCGCTCTTATTTCTAATGCTCTACAATTGTTTTTCTCCGTTGTAGGCAGACTTATTATAAAATTACATTTTCGCTATTGGAAGCAATTTTAATTTCGGCAGTCTCTAAGACTTCGTCGACGTTTATAAATGGTATGTTTTCATTTCTTAAAAATTATTTTGTAATTTAAATTTCTTTGTCTGATAAAATATAGGAATTTATATATTCGATTTGCTGAATGGATGGCGTAAGCTATGTTAATTAGTTCTACCTTTATTATTTCTAATTTATATTTAGTTGAAGATTTAACTCATTTGCAACTTCAATTTCTTCCTTCACCAATTTGGATATTTTATTAGTGTTTTGTATTATTTCATTAATTTTTTTTCGTTTGTTAGTGTATTTATTACAACTTGCCTGTTGTTATTTTCTAAAACATTGTTCATCTTTTCTATCAAAATATTCTAATGACTATGGTCAGGATTTCCTGTAATCCATTTCCAAGCTGATCCTATGAAATTGAATGATTTTTTTATATCTTTATTTATTTTGCATCTTTTTAAATAATTTTCTTGACTGGGAAGGGATGAAAATATGTTAGCTCATTAGTTGTCGTCTCTATATGTCGAATGGTGTTGTCATAGCCTTGAAGTTGTATTAGATGTAAGAATGATAGAATATAAGATTACGACACTAGTTTACAGTTAGTTTTTTTCGGTTCAGCTCTTGACAATTCTTACAAAAACAAATACATTGTGCAACAATTTCGTGACGTCACAGTTTTGCTTCTCAACGCAACAACAAGCATAGAAATGCATACATATTGTAAACAGAAAAGTAAACACTTTTGGAAATTCCCAAAATAATATTAATTCATTCGTCTTTGCAGGAAAAATTTCAGTGGAATGTTTAGAATATTGTTGCGAGAAAAGATATAAGTAGTTTTAGGCACATCCACAATAAATAGAGTAGCAATAGAATCAAAAAGTTGTTCTTCCGAGCTAGAATGTTTTTTAAAATAAGAAAGTTGAACAAGGAATTGGAAGAATCAATCCACAAAAAGAAACGCAAACTTAATAAAATAATAAAATAGTTTTAGTTTTATAGATTAAGTTAATTTATTTTCATATTTATATGAGAAAATATATAAATATCTGTTTATGTACAATAAAATAAAGACTGAAATATCATAAACACAATTGATTTAATCATTCACTTCATTTGGAATTAGTTGACGGTAGGTTAAAAATATGTTACAAATATATCTTCAATATAATTTCACAATTCTTTTATCATAATTTCATACATCTGAACTTATAATATATGTATATATTTATATACAACACAAGAAACGTCTTCTCCATTTGAATCACAACTTAATAGACAATTTTATTATCAATATGCCGATATATTTCTTTAGAAATGATTCAAATCTTTTCACTCAACAATATTCAATCGCTTCACTAAAACTTTTCAATAAAATCGAAAGAATTAGTAATATTTTGCGAATTTACAAAAGTGTTTACTTTTCTGTTTACAATTTGCAAGCCATTTGACAGTTTTTCACTCTTGTTCTTCTCAACACGGAACTATGACGTTTCGTAATGGCGGTCGTCGTAATCTTATATTCTATCATTCTTGTATTAGATGTATAATTTTGAACGATCCTGTCTCTAATATTGTCGGTCCTGAATCTATTCGTGCTAGTTGAGAGTGCGAGTAGTCTAGGATTGTTTGATTTGTGGTGTCAAACATCCTCAAAAAAGAATTTGTCATTCCTTACCACTGATGAGGGGAAATGAAAAGTCTTATTTCGAGGGAGAACTTATTCATTCTGATATTATTGATAAAATTGTGAACCTTATATACTATTTTAGAGCTCTTACTTATCTAATTAAACATATGTATATTTACGGCATACCACATGGGGTTGCTTTCAACTGTACAATACAATACATGTGTGTGTGTGTGATGTTATGTAATTTATGTTGTATGGTTTGGGCTGTTTTTAAGTGCACAAGTGCATTTGTAATCAATTGCCTAAGCCTTAGTTAATATGTTTATATTACATTTCTTGAGTGCATGCGTATTGCATATAAATGCATACGTGCCTCATATATGTACATTAGGGTGATTCAAAAAAAATTTTTTTTTTTTTTCAATTGGTACTCGCAAAAATAGGTTCCTAGACCCCTCTAAGAAAGCCTCTCCAAATATGAGATTTTAATTGTAACGGGAAGGTCCTCCGCTTAACGGTTTTCTATTTTTTTTATTATAAGATAGAAAAATTTATATCTCGCTTCCAACTACTTGAAAAAATATCTTGTTAATTAGGTTTTGTAGGAAATTGAATGCTCTAAAATATGGTCTCTTGTGATTTTTTTGTAAACCCAACCGTTTAAAAGATATTAACGGTTGAAATTTGACTATTTTTGGAAAAATTCTTTATTTCTTATTAATTTTATAACTCAATGAAAAAAAATTATTATGAATGATGAAACTCATAGTTTTGTAGGAAATTTACTGCTCTATAAAAATGGTCTACCGTAATTTTTCGATAAAGTTAAGCGTTTACGAGATATTCATCGTCAAAAATCAGTGCATATTAGGGTGGATCAAAAAAAAATAATTTTTTTTTTCTTTTGGTACTCTGAAAAATAGGTTCCTAAGCACCTCTAAGTTAGCCTCTCCAAAAACCTATTCGTAATAATTTTTTTTCATTGAGTTATAAAATTATTAAGAAATAAAAAATTTTCCCAAAAATCATAAAATTTTAACTGTTAATATCTTTTAAACGGTTGGGTTTACAAAAAAATCATACGAGACCATATTTTAGAGCATTGAATTTCCTACAAAACCTAATCAACAAGATATTTTTTCAAGTAGTTGGAAGCGAGATATAAATTTTTCTATCTGATAATAAGAAAAAATAGAAAACCGTTAGGCGGAGGACCTTCCCGTTACAATTAAAATCTCATATTTGGAGAGGCTTTCTTAGAGGTGTCTAGGAACCTATTTTTGCGAGTACCAATTGAAAAAAAAATAAAAAAAAATTTTTTGAATCACCCTAATGTACATATGTGTGTTTATGCGTTTGTTTATGTATTTGCTTTGTACCGCCTCAGCATTAGCGAAGATAAGCTTGTTCAATATATTTGAACATATTGCCGAGGGAAAAAGTAATTATTCAATTTTAGTGGACTGTATGTGTTTTCAAAATAGTGAGAATTACGCAGTTTCATATCTTATCTAATATGTTGAATATTCTTAAGTATAATAAAACTAAATATATTGATGCGTACTGAATGTCCTTTGGTATCAACGTACATTAGGGTGATTAAAAAAAAAAATTATTTTTTCTTCGATTGGTACACGGAAAAATAGGTTCCTAGACACCTCTAGGAAATCCTATCCAAATATGAGTTTTTAATTGTAACGGGAAGGTCCTCCTACATACAGTTTTCTATTTTTTCTTATTATCACATAGAAAAATTTATATCTCGCTACCAACTACTTTAAAAAATATCTTGTTCCTTAGATTTTGTAAGAAAATTACGATTTTACTTAAAAATACCGATTATTTTATATAATTGATCGTGTTTAATTTTTTTGTGTATTTTTTTGACAAGTTTATTCAAAAACAAAAATTTAAAAAAAAAGGTCCCCAAAAGTCAATTTCTACAAAAGTTATGACTATTTGAAAATAAAAAAGCCATTTTTGTAAAAAATTCATAACTTTTTTGAAGTTGAACAAAAAATTTTGAAAAAATTCTCAAAAATGTTTTTCAAAGGGTAGAAAAGGATGGATAAGTTTCAGCAAAATCTAAAGGGGTCGGGTTCAAAAGTGGTCGATTTGGTATGGAATACCCCATATATATGTCATTTCATCTATATTTTTCTCCACGAGATTCCATAAATTTTGCATCCGATTTTCATACCTTTCAAGTACAGCTTCATCGGCAATATATACTATATATTTGATTTTGCCTCTTCAATAATAAATTTAATTTTTTCTGATCTTTTTTCAATTGTTTGCAATAAAAGATCTATTACGTTTTCGGTTAGGCTATACGCTCTTGCCCTGTATCCATCACTTTGGAATTTCGTTCGGTTTTGAACATATTGTATTTTTTGAGTATTATCTCTAATTAAAGTTTTCTCTTCCTGCCTATATTTTTTTTTTTATATAGGTCTTTTTTAGTTGGCTGAGCACTGTTCTTAGGCTCGTTAAACTTGCCTGTATTTTCTTTCTTACAGCACTTTCTCTTGCCTGTATTTTCTTTATACAGGTCTTTTCTTTGGCTGAGCCAACTATCCGGCTCGAAGGACCAAAATGTGCAGAAAAACACCGTACTGTGAGAGTTCAAAATCAAACTTTAAACTTAAATATGAATCTTTATCCTTACCACTGGTGGGGGGAAAATACAGACTTATTTAAGCTGAGAACTATTTCATTCTGATTTTATTGTTAAAATTGTGAACTTATATACTATTTTTGAGTTCTTCTTCTTCTTAATTGGCGTTAGCACCGCTTACGTGATTATAGCCGAGTCAACAACAGCGCGCCAGTCGTTTCTTCTTTTCGCTACGTGGCGCCAATTGGATATCCCAAGCGAAGCCAGGTCCTTCTCCACTTGGTCCTTCCAACGGAGTGGAGGTCTTCCTCTTCCTCTGCTTCCCGCGGCGGGTACAGGGTCGAATACTTTCAGAGCTGGAGTGTTTTCGTCCATCCGGGCAACATGACCTAGCCAGCGTAGCCGCTGTCTTTTAATTCGCTGAACTAAGTCAATGTCTTGGTATATCTCGTACAGCTCATCGCTCCATCGATGTGGCCAACTTCCAAAGAACCATAAATCTTTCGCAGAACTTTTCTCTCGAAAACTCGCAACGTCGACTCATCGGTTGTTGTCATCGTCCAAGCCTCTGCACCATATAGCAGGACGGGAATTATGAGCGACTTATAGAGTTTGGCTTTTGGTTGTCGAGAGAGGACTTTACTTTTCAATTGCCTACTCAGTCCGAAGTAGCACCTGTTGGCAAGGGTAATCCTGCGTTGGATTTCCAGGCTGACATTGTTGGTGGTGTTAATGCTGGTTCCTAAATAGACGAAATTATCTACATCTTCAAAGTTATGACTGTCAACAGTGACGTGTGAGCCAAGTCGCGAGTGCGACGACTGTTTGTTTGATGGCAGGAGATATTTCGTCTTGCCCTCGTTCACTGCCAGACGCATTTGCATTGCTTCCTTGTTTAGTCTGGAGAAACCAGAACTAACGGCGCGGGTGTTGTGGCCGATGATATCAGTATCATCTGGGCATCGGTGGTTCTACAAGAGTATGCTCCGGTCTTGAAACCTTCTGTAAGCCGCCGCATCTTTTCGTAGAATTTTCGAGCATTACCCCTGTCGGCCAGCTTATCAATCTCTTCGTACTCACGCATTTCGGCCTCTTTCTTTTTCTGTCTACAAATGCGTCTCGCTTCCCTCTTCAACTCTCGGTAACTATCCCATCCCGCACGTGTTGTGGTCGATCGCAACGTTGCGAGGTAAGCAGCCTGTTTTCTCCCCGCTGCGACACGGCACTCCTCGTCGTACCAGCTGTTCTTTTGCACTTTCCGAAAACCAATGGTTTCGGTTGCAGCTGTACGTAAGGAGTTTGAAATGCCGTCCCACAGTTCCCTTATACCGAGTTGTTGACGAGTGCTCTCAGAGAGCAGGAGTGCAAGCCGAGTAAAAAATCGTTCGGCTGTCTGTTGTGACTGCAGCTTCTCGACGTCGAACCTTCCTTGTGTTTGTTGGCGTGCGTTTTTCGCTGCACAGAGACGGGTGCGAATCTTGGCTGCAACAATATAGTGGTCCGAGTCGATGTTAGGACCTCGGAGCGCACGCACATCTAAAACACTGGAGACGTGTCTTCCGTCTATCACAACATGATCGATCTGGATCCGGAGACTGCCAGGTAGCTTGATGAATCTTCTTATGCTGGAATCTAGTACTACAGATAACCATATTTCGGGCCCCGGTGAAGTCGATCAGCCTCAACCCATTTGGGGATGTTTCCTCGTGGAGGCTGAATTTACCGACCGTAGTGCCAAATATACCTTCTTTGCCCACCCTGGCGTTAAAGTCGCCAAGCATGATTTTGACATCGTGGCGGGGGCCTCTCTCATAAGTGCGCTCCAAGCACTCATAAAAGGCATCTTTGGTCACATCGTCCTTCTCTTCCGTCGGGGCGTGGGCGCAAATCAGCAATATGTTGAAGAACCTCGCTTTGATGCGGATTGTGGCTAGACGTTCATTCATAGGAGTGAATGATAGTACTCGGCGACGGAGTCTCTCTCCCACCACGAATCCAACACCAGACTTGCGCTCCTTTATATGGCTACTGTAGTAAATGCCACAAGGACCTACTTGTCTCTGTGCTTGTCCCGTCCATCGCATTTCTTGGACGGCGGTGATGTCAGCCTTTATGTTCACGAGGACATCAACCAGCTGGGCAGCGGCACCTTCCCAATTAAGGGACCAGACATTCCAGGTGCATGGCCTCAAATCATAGTCCTTAATTCGTTTGCCATGGTCGTCATCAAAAGGGGGGTCACTTATCCGAGGCTGTTTAAACTTTTTCATTGGGGGCGGGTTTTATGTGGCGGGTCCCAAACTCAGCGCACAACCCTAAGTAGGGAATATTTCGCCTTCTCACTTTAGCTCGCCTTCAAACGGGTATTCTTAGGCTACCCAGAGGATACTTGGTCAAAGACCGGAAGTCGTGAGCTGCTTGAGTCATATGTAAAAGAATCGTTTCTGGCCACTCCCAAGTGAATGGCGATCAGATCCTCACTTGCGTGAACTTCTACACATGACTCCATCCTCCCGATTCCTTATTCCCTAGTGCGAAATAAAACGTGAAAATTTGTCGACTTACTAAATAACCAGAAGGCAATTGGGTTCAAATGGGTGTTTACTGTCATGATAAAAATGATGAAGCGGAACGATTCATGACACGTTTAGTAGCAAAAAGATGGTGTAAACTATACATAGAGAATAAAATGACATACGGAACAATCAGGAGGAGAATAGAACCAGAAATTGGATGAAATCGTGAAAGGAATTGACTTCAGGTCATGTCGATCGACGAAAATACCATTAGACATGGAAGACAACGTGAAAAAATATCAGTCAGAAATAGGTGCATTTGCCATTTGCATGAGACCTGACATATTACATTCAATAGCGAAGTTGGCTCGGAGGAATCAAGATCCTCACAAAGAACACGAAGCAGATATCAAACGTATTTTACGATACTTACAATGAGCATTTAAAAGTAAACAGGACTTAAAAAAACAGAACAAATGTTTTTTTCGGCAAAATCAATTTATTTTATGCAAAATAGTCTCCTTCCGCTTCAATAGAACTTTTTGCACGTTCCAAAAGCATGTCGAACGAGTGATTTAGCTCATTGGCCGGAATGGCCGCCAGTATGCCGGTGCAAGACTTTTGAATGGCCTCTACGTCTGCATTTCGCTTTCCTTTCATAGGCAAATATATTTTTCCGAAAAGGAAGAAGTCGCACGGTGCCATATCAGGTGAATACGCGGAGTGGTTAATAGTTAAAATGTGATTTTTGGTCGTAAGTCAACTTGTGCGGAACAACTGAGCACACACCTTTCGTAAGCCCAAATGTTCGGTCAAAATGCGGTAAATCGATGTTTTGGAGATGTTTAATTCCATTTCCATAAATTTCAATAATGATTTCGGCTTATTTTTTATGAATTCACGTACAATTTCGATGGAATTTCCGGGGATCACGGATTTTGGTTGGCCTACATGTTGATCGTCGTTTGTGTCCTCACGACCACTTTGAAAACGTTGAAACCATTCGTGCACTCTGCTAGGGGATAGACAATCATCGCCATAAACTTGTTTCATCAATTGAAACATTTCGTTAAAAGTTTTACAAATTTTAAAACAAAATTTAATGTTGGCTCTTTCTTCGAAGCTCATTTTGGCACCGATAACACATAGTGACACTTTAAAGGCAATAACTTCACTTCTAATCGATGAAATGTCATGAACTGGACAATAGCAGATTCTAACGCACCTGTCGACATATAGATGGCGCCACCAAGAGGCACTAGATTCAAAAAGTCCTGTTTACTTTGGTACGCACCTTGTATCCATAACAGCGCATTACAAATTAGTATACTGTCGTACGGGCAGCAACAGTACATACATCACACACATCATGTGCCCAAAAAATAAGAGGACATTGTGTTTATTTTGAAAATTCTTTATTTATTCTTCCAAATCAATTTCATCCCCTTCAAAGTAATCCCCTCCCGATGCAATGCACTTATGCCAACGAATTTTGCAATCTTCGAAACACTGGTTGTAGTCACTTTCCGGGATGGCCTTCAGTTCCGTCTTCGCTGCGGCTTGAATCTCCTCTATCGTATAAAAACGGTGTCCCCGGAGCGGTCTTTTGAGCTTGGTGAACAGCCAGAAGTCGCACGACGCCAGATCAGGTGAATACGGTGGTTTCGGAACGATATGGGTTGAGTTTTTGGCGAAATGATCACGAATTACGAGAGCAGTATGGGATGGTGCATTATCGTGGTGTAAAAACCAAGAATTGTCTTTCCACAATTCCGTCCTTTTTAAGCGGATAGCGTTACGCAAACGACGCATAACGTTCAAATAATATTCCTTGTTGACTGTTTGACCGGTTGGAAGGAATTCATAATGCACAGCACCACGATAATCGAAGAAAGCAGTTAACATGACCTTGATTTTTGAGCGACTTTGGCGCGATTTTTTTGGTCTCGGAGAGTTCAAAATCAAACTTTAAACTTAAATATGAATCTTTATCCTTACCACTGGTGGGGGGAAAATACAGACTTATTTAAGCTGAGAACTATTTCATTCTGATTTTATTGTTAAAATTGTGAACTTATATACTATTTTTGAGTTCTTCTTCTTCTTAATTGGCGTTAGCACCGCTTACGTGATTATAGCCGAGTCAACAACAGCGCGCCAGTCGTTTCTTCTTTTCGCTACGTGGCGCCAATTGGATATCCCAAGCGAAGCCAGGTCCTTCTCCACTTGGTCCTTCCAACGGAGTGGAGGTCTTCCTCTTCCTCTGCTTCCCGCGGCGGGTACAGGGTCGAATACTTTCAGAGCTGGAGTGTTTTCGTCCATCCGGGCAACATGACCTAGCCAGCGTAGCCGCTGTCTTTTAATTCGCTGAACTAAGTCAATGTCTTGGTATATCTCGTACAGCTCATCGCTCCATCGATGTGGCCAACTTCCAAAGGACCATAAATCTTTCGCAGAACTTTTCTCTCGAAAACTCGCAACGTCGACTCATCGGTTGTTGTCATCGTCCAAGCCTCTGCACCATATAGCAGGACGGGAATTATGAGCGACTTATAGAGTTTGGCTTTTGGTTGTCGAGAGAGGACTTTACTTTTCAATTGCCTACTCAGTCCGAAGTAGCACCTGTTGGCAAGGGTAATCCTGCGTTGGATTTCCAGGCTGACATTGTTGGTGGTGTTAATGCTGGTTCCTAAATAGACGAAATTATCTACATCTTCAAAGTTATGACTGTCAACAGTGACGTGTGAGCCAAGTCGCGAGTGCGACGACTGTTTGTTTGATGGCAGGAGATATTTCGTCTTGCCCTCGTTCACTGCCAGACGCATTTGCATTGCTTCCTTGTTTAGTCTGGAGAAACCAGAACTAACGGCGCGGGTGTTGTGGCCGATGATATCAGTATCATCTGGGCATCGGTGGTTCTACAAGAGTATGCTCCGGTCTTGAAACCTTCTGTAAGCCGCCGCATCTTTTCGTAGAATTTTCGAGCATTACCCCTGTCGGCCAGCTTATCAATCTCTTCGTACTCACGCATTTCGGCCTCTTTCTTTTTCTGTCTACAAATGCGTCTCGCTTCCCTCTTCAACTCTCGGTAACTATCCCATCCCGCACGTGTTGTGGTCGATCGCAACGTTGCGAGGTAAGCAGCCTGTTTTCTCCCCGCTGCGACACGGCACTCCTCGTCGTACCAGCTGTTCTTTTGCACTTTCCGAAAACCAATGGTTTCGGTTGCAGCTGTACGTAAGGAGTTTGAAATGCCGTCCCACAGTTCCCTTATACCGAGTTGTTGACGAGTGCTCTCAGAGAGCAGGAGTGCAAGCCGAGTAAAAAATCGTTCGGCTGTCTGTTGTGACTGCAGCTTCTCGACGACGAACCTTCCTTGTGTTTGTTGGCGTGCGTTTTTCGCTGCACAGAGACGGGTGCGAATCTTGGCTGCAACAATATAGTGGTCCGAGTCGATGTTAGGACCTCGGAGCGCACGCACATCTAAAACACTGGAGACGTGTCTTCCGTCTATCACAACATGATCGATCTGGATCCGGAGACTGCCAGGTAGCTTGATGAATCTTCTTATGCTGGAATCTAGTACTACAGATAACCATATTTCGGGCCCCGGTGAAGTCGATCAGCCTCAACCCATTTGGGGATGTTTCCTCGTGGAGGCTGAATTTACCGACCGTAGTGCCAAATATACCTTCTTTGCCCACCCTGGCGTTAAAGTCGCCAAGCATGATTTTGACATCGTGGCGGGGGCCTCTCTCATAAGTGCGCTCCAAGCACTCATAAAAGGCATCTTTGGTCACATCGTCCTTCTCTTCCGTCGGGGCGTGGGCGCAAATCAGCAATATGTTGAAGAACCTCGCTTTGATGCGGATTGTGGCTAGACGTTCATTCATAGGAGTGAATGATAGTACTCGGCGACGGAGTCTCTCTCCCACCACGAATCCAACACCAGACTTGCGCTCCTTTATATGGCTACTGTAGTAAATGCCACAAGGACCTACTTGTCTCTGTGCTTGTCCCGTCCATCGCATTTCTTGGACGGCGGTGATGTCAGCCTTTATGTTCACGAGGACATCAACCAGCTGGGCAGCGGCACCTTCCCAATTAAGGGACCAGACATTCCAGGTGCATGGCCTCAAATCATAGTCCTTAATTCGTTTGCCATGGTCGTCATCAAAAGGGGGTCACTTATCCGAGGCTGTTTAAACTTTTTCATTGGGGGCGGGTTTTATGTGGCGGGTCCCAAACTCAGCGCACAACCCTAAGTAGGGAATATTTCGCCTTCTCACTTTAGCTCGCCTTCAAACGGGTATTCTTAGGCTACCCAGAGGATACTTGGTCAAAGACCGGAAGTCGTGAGCTGCTTGAGTCATATGTAAAAGAATCGTTTCTGGCCACTCCCAAGTGAATGGCGATCAGATCCTCACTTGCGTGAACTTCTACACATGACTCCATCCTCCCGATTCCTTATTCCCTAGTGCGAAATAAAACGTGAAAATTTGTCGACTTACTAAATAACCAGAAGGCAATTGGGTTCAAATGGGTGTTTACTGTCATGATAAAAATGATGAAGCGGAACGATTCATGACACGTTTAGTAGCAAAAAGATGGTGTAAACTATACATAGAGAATAAAATGACATACGGAACAATCAGGAGGAGAATAGAACCAGAAATTGGATGAAATCGTGAAAGGAATTGACTTCAGGTCATGTCGATCGACGAAAATACCATTAGACATGGAAGACAACGTGAAAAAATATCAGTCAGAAATAGGTGCATTTGCCATTTGCATGAGACCTGACATATTACATTCAATAGCGAAGTTGGCTCGGAGGAATCAAGATCCTCACAAAGAACACGAAGCAGATATCAAGCGTATTTTACGATACTTACAATGAGCATTTAAAAGTAAACAGGACTTAAAAAAACAGAACAAATGTTTTTTTCGGCAAAATCAATTTATTTTATGCAAAATAGTCTCCTTCCGCTTCAATAGAACTTTTTGCACGTTCCAAAAGCATGTCGAACGAGTGATTTAGCTCATTGGCCGGAATGGCCGCCAGTATGCCGGTGCAAGACTTTTGAATGGCCTCTACGTCTGCATTTCGCTTTCCTTTCATAGGCAAATATATTTTTCCGAAAAGGAAGAAGTCGCACGGTGCCATATCAGGTGAATACGCGGAGTGGTTAATAGTTAAAATGTGATTTTTGGTCGTAAGTCAACTTGTGCGGAACAACTGAGCACACACCTTTCGTAAGCCCAAATGTTCGGTCAAAATGCGGTAAATCGATGTTTTGGAGATGTTTAATTCCATTTCCATAAATTTCAATAATGATTTCGGCTTATTTTTTATGAATTCACGTACAATTTCGATGGAATTTCCGGGGATCACGGATTTTGGTTGGCCTACATGTTGATCGTCGTTTGTGTCCTCACGACCACTTTGAAAACGTTGAAACCATTCGTGCACTCTGCTAGGGGATAGACAATCATCGCCATAAACTTGTTTCATCAATTGAAACATTTCGTTAAAAGTTTTACAAATTTTAAAACAAAATTTAATGTTGGCTCTTTCTTCGAAGCTCATTTTGGCACCGATAACACATAGTGACACTTTAAAGGCAATAACTTCACTTCTAATCGATGAAATGTCATGAACTGGACAATAGCAGATTCTAACGCACCTGTCGACATATAGATGGCGCCACCAAGAGGCACTAGATTCAAAAAGTCCTGTTTACTTTGGTACGCACCTTGTATCCATAACAGCGCATTACAAATTAGTATACTGTCGTACGGGCAGCAACAGTACATACATCACACACATCATGTGCCCAAAAAATAAGAGGACATTGTGTTTATTTTGAAAATTCTTTATTTATTCTTCCAAATCAATTTCATCCCCTTCAAAGTAATCCCCTCCCGATGCAATGCACTTATGCCAACGAATTTTGCAATCTTCGAAACACTGGTTGTAGTCACTTTCCGGGATGGCCTTCAGTTCCGTCTTCGCTGCGGCTTGAATCTCCTCTATCGTATAAAAACGGTGTCCCCGGAGCGGTCTTTTGAGCTTGGTGAACAGCCAGAAGTCGCACGACGCCAGATCAGGTGAATACGGTGGTTTCGGAACGATATGGGTTGAGTTTTTGGCGAAATGATCACGAATTACGAGAGCAGTATGGGATGGTGCATTATCGTGGTGTAAAAACCAAGAATTGTCTTTCCACAATTCCGTCCTTTTTAAGCGGATAGCGTTACGCAAACGACGCATAACGTTCAAATAATATTCCTTGTTGACTGTTTGACCGGTTGGAAGGAATTCATAATGCACAGCACCACGATAATCGAAGAAAGCAGTTAACATGACCTTGATTTTTGAGCGACTTTGGCGCGATTTTTTTGGTCTCGGCTCTCTTTTGGCACGATATTCGCTCGATTGATCGGTTGTTTCGGGATCGTAAGCATAAATCCAAGTCTCATCGCCAGTTATAATGCATCTCATGACACCCTGGTAGTCGGAAAGCATCGTTTCACACACTTCAACGCGACGCCTTTTTTCCAAAAAATTCAATGTTTTCGGTACCACTCGAGATTTGACGCGCTTGAGGCCCAAAACATCCTTCAAAATGGTATAGGCTGAGCCTTTCGATATGCCAACTTCATCAGCAAGGTCTCTAATTGTTAAGCGACACCAAATATTTGATTTGTTGATCATGAGCTTCGTCGGTTGAGGTTGATGGTCGCCCTGGACGCCCTTCGTCTTCGACACGTTCACGGCCGGCTCGGAACTCACTATACCACTTCCAAACATTTTTTAGACATAGCCTCATCACCAAAGGCTTTCTGCACCATCCTCAACGTATGCGCAGCAGAAAATTGATTCCTTAAACAAAATTTAATGCAAATTCTTTGCTCAACAAATTTCGACATCGCAAAAAACGAAAAACTCACTTTTAGCAGCTCACAAAACGACATGTACCTCAAACACTAATGAATATTTTGACATGAAATTTGACATAAATGTGACTGACAGTACTACCAACCTAAAAAAAAATAATTCTCCAAATCCTTCGACGCGCGCAGTTTAAATTCAAATGTCACCTTATTTTTTAGATACAGTGGTATATTTTTCATAGGTTATGGTGCGTTCTCGTGGGAAAGTAAGCGTCAAAACAGCATGGCATTCAGTAGTATAGAAGCCGAGTACATCACATTATCATCAGCAGCAAAGGAAGCAATATATCTACGGAGCTTTTGAAAGGCATTGGCATAGGTGGTTCCAATGGTCCGATAAGAGTTTAAGGCGACACTTAAGCGCACACCAGCTAGCGAGAAATCCTATACACCACTCCAAGAGCAACCATGTGGATATTGAGTATCATTTTGTATGAGAAGTCATAAATAAGAGAATTATTGAATTGAAATATAGTATAAATGTACTAAAGAAATGATAGCTGATGTTCTAACTAAGAATTTATGTAAATTGAAACATGAGAAATTTGTAGGACTTTAAGGTTTTAAACAATTATAATGTGAACGACCTACTCGTGTTGACGAACAGTGTTAAAAGTAATCGATTCCTATAACAACACGATTAGTTCGTACCAAAGAAAGCAATTCGGAATAAGTTATCCTTTCTGTACATTTCCTCTTTATGCTTGCTTGTAATGCAAACACCATTTTGATTATACCGCGGGTAAACATCTCGTTAAGATCTTTTCCAGATAGTAAGTGTGACAGCAACAGGACCGAATAAGTTTCATACCAGCGACCGAGGGCAGCTACTCCACATCGAAGGGAGATATGCCAATAATTATACCCTAAATTATGTATTTTTTTGTCATAGTTTTGATGATTTATTTTATTATTAATTATACAAAAAATATAATTGTAGTTTAATATTTAAGGAAAATGTTCAAACTAAAGCTCCGTTTCCAGCTCTTAAGTAATTGCTCAAGAAAAAATTCCTTATTTCTTGAGCTGCAGTCAAGTAATTTTGACATCTAGTTACGCATTGTGAATGATCCACATTAGAATAACAAGAGAAACGAAACAAAGAAAATAAACGTATGTGTGGAAGTATATATGTACATATTTTCATTGCGATTTATGGAATGGATGAAGATTGGCAAGTTTTATGCAAAATTTCAAAATTAGCTATAATTCATAATAATGTTTTTAGCTAATTGTAGGATAAATTTAATGATTACTTTAAATTTCCTTCAATACACAATTTTTGGTTTTCTGTTTCTTCGCAAAACCGGCAATGCAAATGCGATACATTTTATTGAAAAAGTGTATTACTAGATTTCTTCAGAGCTGCATACTAGCACAAGAAAATTTACCGCAGGAAATTTTCTTGACCATTTCTTAATGGTTTTTTATATGAAGTTTTTATAATTCTTGAGAGCTGGGTACTAAGCTTTATAAAACAAAACTACTACCATTTATGTACATACTAATAAAGTGGTCACTGAGTAAATCAAGTAATTTGGGAATTATATCAATATTATGTATATTGTTTAAGATTTTCAACAGAAAATTGTTTTTTATTTATTAATTCTTTTCTTTATCGCTCTTATTTCTAATGCTCTACAATTGTTTTTCTCCGTTGTAGGCAGACTTATTATAAAATTACATTTTCGCTATTGGAAGCAATTTTAATTTCGGCAGTCTCTAAGACTTCGTCGACGTTTATAAATGGTATGTTTTCATTTCTTAAAAATTATTTTGTAATTTAAATTTCTTTGTCTGATAAAATATAGGAATTTATATATTCGATTTGCTGAATGGATGGCGTAAGCTATGTTAATTAGTTCTACCTTTATTATTTCTAATTTATATTTAGTTGAAGATTTAACTCATTTGCAACTTCAATTTCTTCCTTCACCAATTTGGATATTTTATTAGTGTTTTGTATTATTTCATTAATTTTTTTTCGTTTGTTAGTGTATTTATTACAACTTGCCTGTTGTTATTTTCTAAAACATTGTTCATCTTTTCTATCAAAATATTCTAATGACTATGGTCAGGATTTCCTGTAATCCATTTCCAAGCTGATCCTATGAAATTGAATGATTTTTTTATATCTTTATTTATTTTGCATCTTTTTAAATAATTTTCTTGACTGGGAAGGGATGAAAATATGTTAGCTCATTAGTTGTCGTCTCTATATGTCGAATGGTGTTGTCATAGCCTTGAAGTTGTATTAGATGTAAGAATGATAGAATATAAGATTACGACACTAGTTTACAGTTAGTTTTTTTCGGTTCAGCTCTTGACAATTCTTACAAAAACAAATACATTGTGCAACAATTTCGTGACGTCACAGTTTTGCTTCTCAACGCAACAACAAGCATAGAAATGCATACATATTGTAAACAGAAAAGTAAACACTTTTGGAAATTCCCAAAATAATATTAATTCATTCGTCTTTGCAGGAAAAATTTCAGTGGAATGTTTAGAATATTGTTGCGAGAAAAGATATAAGTAGTTTTAGGCACATCCACAATAAATAGAGTAGCAATAGAATCAAAAAGTTGTTCTTCCGAGCTAGAATGTTTTTTAAAATAAGAAAGTTGAACAAGGAATTGGAAGAATCAATCCACAAAAAGAAACGCAAACTTAATAAAATAATAAAATAGTTTTAGTTTTATAGATTAAGTTTATTTATTTTTATATTTGTATGAGAAAATATATAAATATCTGTTTATGTACAATAAAATAAAGACTGAAATATCACAAACACAATTGATTTAATCATTCACTTCATTTGGAATTAGTTGACGGTAGGTTAAAAATATGTTACAAATATATCTTCAATATAATTTCACAATTCTTTTATCATAATTTCATACATCTGAACTTATAATATATGTATATATTTATATACAACACAAGAAACGTCTTCTCCATTTGAATCACAACTTAATAGACAATTTTATTATCAATATGCCGATATATTTCTTTACAAATGATTCAAATCTTTTCACTCAACAATATTCAATCGCTTCACTAAAACTTTTCAATAAAATCGAAAGAATTAATAATATTTTGCGAATTTACAAAAGTGTTTACTTTTCTGTTTACAATTTGCAAGCCATTTGACAGTTTTTCACTCTTGTTCTTCTCAACACGGAACTATGACGTTTCGTAATGGCGGTCATCGTAATCTTATATTCTATCATTCTTGTATTAGATGTATAATTTTGAACGATCCTGTCTCTAATATTGTCGGTCCTGAATCTATTCGTGCTAGTTGAGAGTGCGAGTAGTCTAGGATTGTTTGATTTGTGGTGTCAAACATCCTCAAAAAAGAATTTGTCATTCCTTACCACTGATGAGGGGAAATGAAAAGTCTTATTTCGAGGGAGAACTTATTCATTCTGATATTATTGATAAAATTGTGAACCTTATATACTATTTTAGAGCTCTTACTTATCTAATTAAACATATGTATATTTACGGCATACCACATGGGGTTGCTTTCAACTGTACAATACAATACATGTGTGTGTGTGTGATGTTATGTAATTTATGTTGTATGGTTTGGGCTGTTTTTAAGTGCACAAGTGAATTTGTAATCAATTGCCTAAGCCTTAGTTAATATGTTTATATTACATTTCTTGAGTGCATGCCTATTGCATATAAATGCATACGTGCCTCATATATGTATGTGTGTTTATGCGTTTGTTTATGTATTTGCTTTGTACCGCCTCAGCATTGGCGAAGATAAGCTTGTTCAATATATTTGAACATATTGCCGAGGGAAAAAGTAATTATTCAATTTTAGTGGACTGTATGTGTTTTCAAAATAGTGAGAATTACACAGTTTCATATCTTATCTAATATGTTGAAAATTCTTAAGTATAATAAAACTAAATATATTGATGCGTACTGAATGTCCTTTGTTATCAACGTACATTAGGGTGATTAAAAAAAAATATATTTTTGGTACTCGGAAAAATAGGTTCCTAGACACCTCTAAGAAAGCCTCTCCATATATGAGTTTTTAATTGTAACGGGAAGGTCCTCCTACATACAGTTTTCTATTTTTTCTTATTATCAGATTGAAAAATTTATATCTCGCTACCAACTACTTGAAAAAATATCTTATTCCTTAGATTTTGTAAGAAAATTACGATTTTATTTAAAAAAAACCGATTATTTTATATAATTGATCGTGTTTAATTTTTTTGTGTATTTTTTCGACAAGTTTATTCAAAAACAAAAACTTACAAAAAAAAGGTCCCCAAAAGTCAATTTCTACAAAAGTTATGACTATTTGAAAATAAAACAGCCATGTTTTTTTTAAATTCATAACTTTTTTGAAGTTGAACAAAAAATTTTGAAAAAATTCTCAAAAATGTTTTTCAAAGGGTAGAAAAGGATGGATAAGTTTCAGCAAAATCTAAAGGGGTCGGGTTCAAAAGTGGTCGATTTGGTATGGAATACCCCATATATACGTCATTTCATCTATATTTTTCTCCACGAGATTCCATAAATTTTGTATCCGATTTTCATACCTTTCAAGTACAGCATCATCGGCAATATATACTATATATTTGATTTTGCCTCTTCAATAATAAATTTAATTTTTTCTGATCTTTTTTTAATTGTTTGCAATAAAAGATCTATTACGTTTTCGGTTAGGCTATACGCTCTTGCCCCTGTATCCATCACTTTGGAATTTCGTTCGATTTTGAACATATTGTATTTTTTGAGTATTATCTCTAATTAAAGTTTTCTCTTCCTGCCTATATTTTTTTTTATATAGGTCTTTTTTAGTTGGCTGAGCACTGTTCTTAGGCTCGTTAAACTTGCCTGTATTTTCTTTCTTACAGCACTTTCTCTTGCCTGTATTTTCTTTATACAGGTCTTTTCTTTGGCTGAGCCAACTATCCGGCTCGAAGGACCAAAATGTGCAGAAAAACACCGTACTGTGAGAGTTCACGTTTGACTCTCTGATTTGCAAGATCAAACTTTAAACTTAAATATGATTCTTTAAATCCTTACCACTGGTGGGGGGAAAATAAAGACTTATTTAAGCTGAGAACTATTTCATTCTGATTTTATTGTTAAAATTGTGAACTTATATACTATTTTTGAGTTCTTCTTCTTCTTAATTGGCGTTAGCACCGCTTACGTGATTATAGCCGAGTCAACAACAGCGCGCCAGTCGTTTCTTCTTTTCGCTACGTGGCGCCAATTGGATATCCCAAGCGAAGCCAGGTCCTTCTCCACTTGGTCCTTCCAACGGAGTGGAGGTCTTCCTCTTCCTCTGCTTACCGCGGCGGGTACAGGGTCGAATACTTTCAGAGCTGGAGTGTTTTCGTCCATCCGGGCAACATGACCTAGCCAGCGTAGCCGCTGTCTTTTAATTCGCTGAACTAAGTCAATGTCTTCGTATATCTCGTACAGCTCATCGCTCCATCGATGTGGCCAACTTCCAAAGGACCATAAATCTTTCGCAGAACTTTTCTCTCGAAAACTCGCAACGTCGACTCATCGGTTGTTGTCATCGTCCAAGCCTCTGCACCATATAGCAGGACGGGAATTATGAGCGACTTATAGAGTTTGGCTTTTGGTTGTCGAGAGAGGACTTTACTTTTCAATTGCCTACTCAGTCCGAAGTAGCACCTGTTGGCAAGGGTAATCCTGCGTTGGATTTCCAGGCTGACATTGTTGGTGGTGTTAATGCTGGTTCCTAAATAGACGAAATTATCTACATCTTCAAAGTTATGACTGTCAACAGTGACGTGTGAGCCAAGTCGCGAGTGCGACGACTGTTTGTTTGATGGCAGGAGATATTTCGTCTTGCCCTCGTTCACTGCCAGACGCA
This sequence comes from Bactrocera zonata, assembly GCA_037783105.1. Classification (NCBI taxonomy): domain Eukaryota; kingdom Metazoa; phylum Arthropoda; class Insecta; order Diptera; family Tephritidae; genus Bactrocera; species Bactrocera zonata. The sequence goes on along the minus strand of JBAWJQ010006667.1, from coordinate 143,872 downwards.
TTTGCATTGCTTCCTTGTTTAGTCTGGAGAAACCAGAACTAACGGCGCGGGTGTTGTGGCCGATGATATCAATATCATCTGGGCATCGGTGGTTCTACAAGAGTATGCTCCGGTCTTGAAACCTTCTGTAAGCCGCCGCATCTTTTCGTAGAATTTTCGAGCATTACCCCTGTCGGCCAGCTTATCAAGCTCTTCGTACTCACGCATTTCGGCCTCTTTCTTTTTCTGTCTACAAATGCGTCTCGCTTCCCTCTTCAACTCTCGGTAACTATCCCATCCCGCACGTGTTGTGGTCGATCGCAACGTTGCGAGGTAAGCAGCCTGTTTTCTCCCCGCTGCGACACGGCACTCCTCGTCGTACCAGCTGTTCTTTTGCACTTTCCGAAAACCAATGGTTTCGGTTGCAGCTGTACGTAAGGAGTTTGAAATGCCGTCCCACAGTTCCCTTATACCGAGTTGTTGACGAGTGCTCTCAGAGAGCAGGAGTGCAAGCCGAGTAAAAAATCGTTCGGCTGTCTGTTGTGACTGCAGCTTCTCGACGTCGAACCTTCCTTGTGTTTGTTGGCGTGCGTTTTTCGCTGCACAGAGACGGGTGCGAATCTTGGCTGCAACAATATAGTGGTCCGAGTCGATGTTAGGACCTCGGAGCGCACGCACATCTAAAACACTGGAGACGTGTCTTCCGTCTATCACAACATGATCGATCTGGATCCGGAGACTGCCAGGTAGCTTGATGAATCTTCTTATGCTGGAATCTAGTACTACAGATAACCATATTTCGGGCCCCGGTGAAGTCGATCAGCCTCAACCCATTTGGGGATGTTTCCTCGTGGAGGCTGAATTTACCGACCGTAGTGCCGAAGATACCTTCTTTGCCCATCCTGGCGTTGAAGTCGCCAAGCACGATTTTGACATCGTGGCGGGGGCATCTCTCATAAGTGCATTCCAAGCACTCATAAAAGGCATCCTTGGTCACATCGTCCTTCTCTTCCGTCGCGGCGTGGGCGCAAATCAGCGATATGTTGAAGAACCTCGCTTTGATGCGGATTGTGGCTAGACGTTCATTCATAGGAGTGAATGATAGTACTCGGCGACGGAGTTTTTCACCCACCACGAATCCAACACCAAACTTGCGCTTCTTTATATGGCCACTGTAGTAAATGTCATAAGGACCTACTCGTCTCTGTCCTTGTCCCGTCCATCACATTTCTTGGACGGCGGTGATGTCAGCCTTTATTTTCTCGAGGACATCAACCAGCTGGGCAGCGGCACCTTCCCAATTAAGGGACCGGACATTCCAGGTGCATGCCCTCAATTCGTAGTCCTTTTTTTGCTTGCCATGGTCGTCATCAAAAGGGGGGGTCTCTCATCCGAGGCTGATTGTTGGTTTTCATTGGGGGTGCATAACCCTAAGTAGGGGATATTTCGCCTTCTCACTTTAGCTCGCCTTCAAACGGATGTGCTTAGGCTACCCAGAGGATACTTGGTCAAAGACCGGAAGTCGTGAGCTGCTTGAGTCATATGTAAAATAATCGTTTCTGGGCACTCTTAAGTGAATGGCGATCAGAGATTTATTATTATTATTATTACTATTATTATTGTCAGTTTATTTTGTAAGTAAATTACAAAAATAAACTTAATACTAAGGTCCTAGCACAAAAAGCGCCATCGACCGGTGGTATGTTAGACGTGTGATTTAATTGCGTATATTTCAAACATCGTACAGAATGTTACCAAGTCTTAAGGTGTTCATTAAACCATATACATTTTGTTTAGTAAATATTTTAAGTAGTTCTGGGATTAGCGGTAAGTTCAGCTGTTCTTGTACTTGTTTATTTTGTGGCATTCTTCGGTTATATGTTGTATGGATATTGTTTCCAGATTACACAGCTTGCATAGGGGCGCACTAGTTTTCTGCATTAAGTGTTGGTGTGTAAGCAGAGTGTGTCCGAGTCTCAGGCGAGTGAATTTCTGTACGTATATCCTTTTGCAGTTGTTGGGGAATAAGGTTGGTTTTCCTATGGTGTTAAATTGTTTGTAATGGTGTGTGTAGTTTTCCCATGCTTCTAATCGTTTGTTCCGTAAAAGGTGCTTAAAGAAGCGATTTATATCGGACCTGAACGCGCTGCTTTGTCGGCTTCATCGTTGCCTTTGATTCCTATATGTCCGAGAACCCACATCATTTTTATTTTGTTTTGGAATTGGATCAGCAAATCGCGGATTTCTGCTATTGTATTTTTGCGGTGTAGGGTGTTTCATATTGCTTGAAGGGTGGATAGCGAGTCCGTGCAGATGATGTGTTTGCCCTTTTGGGTTTTAAATATTTTTATGGCGGATAATATGGCTTCAGATTCCGCTGTGAATATGAAGCAATATTCCTCGAGTCTTGAGAGTCGTAGCGTTTGGTAGTTATTGTCTATTATTGCATAACTGCCTCCTGTGTTTGTTTTTGCTCCGTCGGTGTAGTGAAATTTCCAGTTTTTATATTCATTTTGTATTTCCAGGAATAACTGGATGTAAACTGTTGCACTTGTATTGTCTTTTTTTTTTTTGTTGGTTAGATTTTTAATTATACTTGCTGTACTGAAACTTCACGGGGGGCTTTTGGGAGCGTATAATAGTTTTTGCTGTAGTGTAATTCCTTTGTTTGTCGCGAAGTTTATGATTTTGTGGATGGCAGTTGGAGACTTGTTATTAGTTTGTTTTTGTATTTTTTTTTTTTTGAAGTTCTTGAAGTGAGGTCGTTCCATCACGTTGATTATTTTGTAGTATAGCTTTGCCGTGACTTCTTCGATTCGTTGCTCTAAGCTGGGTATACCAGCTTCTGTAAGTATGTTAGTGATAGGCGTGGACGTAAATGCTCCTATGCAATAGCGGGCTGCCGCATGGTATGTTCCTTTTAGTTTGTTTAGATTTGCTTTAGCAGTACGTCCGTATATGGCTAGGCCGTAATCTAACTTTGGCAAAAAAATGGCTTTAAAGATGTTTATGATTGTATTTATGTGGCAGTTGCTGTGAAAGCTTGCCAGACATTTTATTAGGTTTAACCTGCTTGTTAGATATTTTTTCAGGTTTTCAACGTGGTTTGACCAGCTTAACATTTTGTCGAAGGTTAGCCCTATAATTTTTAATTTATCGACGTAGCCGAGTGTTGTATTGTTGAGTGTTATGCTTACGGGGTTGCATGTTTTTTTTTCTGCAAATGTGCAAAGCTTTGCACTTCGGGGTTGAAGTTTTCGCTCCACTTGTAAGGCACCAATCATTGATATCCCTGTTTAGTTCGTTGAAATTGTTGCGCAAATTTTGGTCTGATTTGTATTTCGCTGTTATGTATAGATCGTCCGCATAAATGCAGTGCTTGAAGTCTTTGTGTTGAAGTATAATTTTGTTAAGTTTTTCGAAAGCGATTTGAAATAAAACAACTGACATTGGGGATTCTTGTGGTATCCCGTCTTGCAGCGTGTAAGTTTCGGAAAAATGTCCGTTGAGCAGTACTCTAAACTTTCTCTTTGTTAAGAAGGCTGTTTTGTAGTCTACTATTTTTTTACTTATCTTCCATTCGTGAAGTTGCATTCTAATTGTGTGTATGCCTACTCTGTCGAATGCTTTCTCGAAGTCAATGGATATCACTGAAATATGGTTACTAGTTGATAGTGCTTTGTTTGTTGCATACATAGTCTGTAAAAAGGAGTGCATCCGTGGTGCTTTTGCCATTTTTGTATGCTAATTGATTTTGTGACAATAGTTTCTTTTTATTCATTACCCAGGTGAGCCTGATATAGCTCTATGGGATGTGGATTTTGGAAGTATTTTGATTTTGGTGCTTGGAGAGTTAAATGAAGTATTTTTGCATGCTGGGGCTGGAAGTGTGCATGTGGTAGGGTTTTCACCATGTGAGGTTGGCGCTATGTCGTCGTATGTTGTTATTGGTCTGTTCGGTTGATTTGTGTGTGCTGTATGGGATGTTTGGGTATGGCTGGTTTGAAGGGAAACAGGTTGGGCTTAGGTGACTTTAGAATACATTGAATCGTTTATAGGATGTCGGTTTATATAGATTGAGTGCGCAGTTTTATTGTCGACTTTTTGTAGCGTTTTAATAGCTTGTATTTCCCGTTCTTTGATGAAAATAGGGCAAATTTTGCTTGTTGATGCATGATTTGCGTTTTCCAGGAAGTTGTCAACGCAGTTTACGCAGGTTGGTTGAGCATTGCAAGCTTCGTTTGATTCCAGATCTAAATGATAGACTTGCGAACAGTTTTTGCATAGCTTTTTGCCTTGACAAAACTTGCTGATATGACCGAAGCGTAGACAATTGTTGCATTTGGTAGGTAAGGGAATGAAAATGCGCACTTTTACCGTTTCATACCCGATGTTTATGTGTTCAGGGAGTTTTTGGGAATCGAAGGTAATTATAATTAGTCCTGTTTCGATTAGCTCATTATTTTGTTTTTTCAGTATTTTTTTGACTTCACTTATGTTTTGTGTTTTTAGCTCTTCGAGTATGTCTGCTTCGTTTATTCCGCGTAAGTCGTTGCAGTAAATTACTCCTTTGCTTACATCTAGTGTTTTGTGTAATGAGACACTAACTGAGATATTGTTATGCATTGAGGTAAGTTTAAGTAGTTTGTTTGCTTGAGTCGTATTTTTTGTTTTTACTAACAATGTACCGGCGCGTGTGTTTTTGCAGCTTTCTACTTCACCATCACATGTGTAGTCTATAATTTTTAAATGATAAATGGAGATAGTCCGTTGAAGGATTCATTGCTCGTTTTAGTTATGATTAGGAATTTGGATTCATCTAAACTTGGAGGGTTTCTCCTCCAAATGTCAGGCGGGTCAAGCATATTGTATGTCAACCAATGGTTATTTGTCTTGTTTTACGAAAGCGAAAACCGGTTTTGTATATAGCGATGTAGGGCAGAATGCAATTAGCATACACGTCTGTCTACCTTGAGATTCGCGCTAGTACTGGCGATCAGAGAACTTTCCTCACTTGCGTGAACTTCTACACATGACTCTATCCTTCATTAGAGTTCTTACTTATCTAATTAAACATGTGTATATTTACTGCATACCACATGGGATTTGTTTTCAACTGTACAATACAATATATGTGTGTGTGTGTGTTGTCATATAATTTATGTTGTATGGTTTGGGCTGTTTTTTAACCCTGGTCGAGACCAACGGTCTGATACACTTAGTCGAGACCAATGGTGCTTGGCTAGGCCCCTATGTGGTTACATACATTTGTATGGAAACACGTGTTGTATTTACGCTCATATATCTACAATATAAATACATTTTTGAAATTTCTTACCTTTCGATTTTGTTTGGGCATACTCTGAACTACCTGAAAAAGAAAAATGAAACTCGTATGCGGCTTTTAAAATGAAATACAATGCATTCCTTTTCGTTCATTTTTTGATTTATTTAGGAGCATATGAATAATTTTTGAGCGATTTTCCAATTGATTTTATGATAATGGGTCCTGAGGAATACAAAAAAAACATATGTATGTAATCAATTTTCGAATGCTATTGACAAACTGGATTTGAACATTTAGAACAGAAAAATCGAGTTTTACGACGCAACTTATCGCTTTCTTGGAAACAAAGTCTGCAATCTCTCCTTCCTTTGAGTGTGTCAGCACCTTTTGATGTTGAAGCTACTAATCGTGATGGGATGTTGAGTGAACGACCGAAAAAGGATTCAAAAGCCAAACGACAAGGTAGATGTTTGATGACATTGGGATTGTTCATACGATTTTCGATATTGGGCGTTGCCAATGTTCTCCATAAATTGTAAAGAAAAGTGCGTCGTGCATCCTTTTTATCTAAATGGTCAATTTCTTTGCAAACTACGAAAGCAGCCAATCCCATCACATCCAACAAGTTGCAAAAAAGGCAAATGTCCATCGTTTCGTTGGCCGTTTTGTAGTGTAATGGGTAACCATCTGATCCATGCAGTCAACGCCGGCCTTTGTTTAATTATAAAATAAAATTGCTTCCGGTTTTTGGCTTCACCTTCACAATCCTTTGTGTAGTGTAGGGTTGAAATCAAATTGACTGCCTTGTTCTTTTTCGGAACATAGCTACAAATCGAAACGAGATTATCGTGAAACCCGAAAAGAGTAGAAAGCAACAGACGAGACGGATTTTTTTTTTTCAATTCTTCGGGTAAACACTTCTTATTGGCGCGAATAGTACCGATGAAAGCAAGTCCAATGGTAGCCAATCGTTTGGCTCCTGTTAGTGTTGTGAAAAAGTTGTCAGCTACTATTGTTCTGCCGGTGTTTTCGTACCGTTTCACAAGTTTGAGAAATACATTTTCTCCTTGGTTCATTTCACGCTCTCCGCCATCTTTTTTTCCTGTGTACAATATACCTTGCAATGGGTACTTTGTTTGTGAGTCACATGCCCACCAGATTTTCACACCATGTTTGGCGGGTTTTGATGGTATGAAACGGAAACAATCGTTAAATTTTCATGCGACTCATAGTTTCTGGCGAGGTTTTTATTTAAAAAATTCCATATATCGCGAATTGCGGCAGCCTTATCAGATTGTAGTCGGAATGAACGTGTGCGGCCATCATCGAAACGGATATATCGCGTCAATAACTTGAATCGTTTGAGTGGCATCGCCGCTCGAAAGATGGGAAGAGAATCTGTTAGCCACAAAAGTGGTGTAAACTGCATATTATTGTGCGTTACACCAGAAGCAATAAGAATGCCAATAAATGCATCAAGTTCGGCGCTAGTGAAATCCACCCAAACTTTAGGTTTTGAGGTTAGATTTTCTGCATTCCATTTTGCAAATTGGTCTCTTCCATAATCATTTGTTTGACTGATGATAATGAATGAAATATTGGTAGTAAAAAACTGTTTGAATACCTCAATGGGAACAGAGTTTTGTTGCTTCGGTCCAGGCCTAAAGCGCATAATATTGTGTGCACGAGTACGAATTGCTTCATTAGGCTCTTTTTTCCATTCTGTCCCATCTTTACCGTAGTAAGAAGTTTCAGTAGCAGCTGGAGTTTCACGCTCTTCTTTTTCTACACCATCGATTACCTCCTCTTCGTCGCTATCTAATATTTCATTCGGCTCGATTTCGATTTCATTTTCAATATCCGATGCATCTTCAAATGGCACATAATCGACATCTCTATCATCGTCATCGCTTTCGAATGGATCCACTTCTTCACGCACAACATCATTATTTTCATTTTGAATGTCATTTACCAATGCTGATGTTAAGCGATCATAAAAATCTGCACTGATGTTTCTAGAACGTAATCGTGTATTATACACATATTCCACTACATCACTCATTATTATAACCAAAGCGAACAGAATAATAAAAAACAAGATGAGATTGTGCGTTCAACTATCTGTCATCAACAGACTTGCATAATACAAAAGAATACAGAAAACGAATTCATTAGAGAGAGAGAAGAAGAATATTGTAGCAAAAATAAACACACAAAATTCTGGTATGTTTGTAAACACACTCTTCTTTTGGCTGTTTCCCTCTTTTTCTCTTCTTTCGCATGAACAAGTCGAGCGCAAAGAGCTCGCTATAGACCCGAATGAACATATTTATGCATGTGAGTATATTTATATGAGTGCTAGATAAACATACAAAAGTTCATATATTTTCATACAAATTCAATAATTTCTAGCCCAGCACCATTGATCTCGACTAAGGTGTAATATTATAATATCCTTTTTTCGTCCTTTTCAATACGATATCCTTGAATTTTTTTTTTCTGAATTCTATAGACAATAAAATTCTAGGTCGCTACCTGGAAGCGCAAGTCGTTTGCTATACTCTAAATATATTTAAAAACAAAATATGGCCAGACCTGTTGGTCTCGATGAGGTCACGGTCAAACTAAAAATTTCAACTGAATGGGATAAATTCTTTTTAATTTATTTTTATTTTTTATTATAATTATACTTTTTTTTAATGGTTTTATAAGACTTTTGTGAACCACTCTGCCCAATTCGCTATAATTGTCGATGATTTGTTCTCCTTAATTATTTCTCTTTTGTAGCGAGAAGTAAATTTTATGTCATATCTTTTGTTAATTTTAATATAAACTGTCTGTCCTGGGGAGTAGTCTTTGAAAGTCGATCTGTTTTTAGATAAAATTTCAAGTATTTTTTGGCCTTTAGTCTTTGTATGTTGTTTTGTCTGGCTGTCTCATATTGTTCGGAGTTTATGTAAACTTTGCGTTCGAAAAAGTTTTCTAGTGGTTTTTGTCCAGTTGTGGAGTGGATTGTAAAATTGTATTCATAAACTTCTCTATCTAGTAATTCTTCAAAATATCTTTCTGGCTTAGGTCTTTAAGAATCTTGAAATTTTTGCAAGAGTTGAGTGAAACTGTTCAATTTGTCAATTCGCTTTGCTTGTATGTGGTGGTGTTCTGAAGATTTTAATCCTTAATTGGTCTTCTAGCAAGAAAATTATGGAGTGAGAATCAATAATTACAGTTTCTGGTATTCTGGTATGTAAAGAGTACTTGTCTGAGCGGTTCCCGTGTATCTTCTGTTTATCTGGACTTAATTATTTTTGCTCGAGCGTATTTGGAATATTTATCTATGGCTGTTAGTATTAATTTTTTCTCTGCTACAAATATGTCGGTATGAAGAATTTGTATTGGATATTCAGGAATTGGGGTAGGTTTCATCTCTGGTTTGTTTGGATGTCTCTCGTACTTATTTTCTGAACATATTCTACATTGCCTGACTAATTTGTTAGTTTTAGACTGCATTTGGTGTAAGTAGAATTTTTAGATGATCGGTTTTTTATTTTCTACTGCATATCTATGGGCTCTTCTATGTTCACCTATTATTTGTTTCTCTTGCTTTTCGTATAATTCTAAGTCCTCAACATTTCACTGGGTGAATCAAATTTTGAAGATATTAAAGTGTATAGGATACAATTTTTGGATTTGATCTATTATATCTTCAGAAGTAAGTATTCCATTAGTTACAGAACAGTTTACGTTTTAACAGGTTATATAGGTCGTCAGTGATATATAGGGGAATTCTCTTGCTCTTGCAAAACCCTTGCACGGTACACGAATTGCATAATTTTCCTCTTGGTGCAACAGAACTACACAAACACACGCAGAAAATTATTTGCAATGGCTGTAAAATATGTCAGACCAAAACCCATGTTTATTTTGTGCAATTCTGTGCCAGCTATCATTCTTGAACTTTCATCGGAGTGCGTTACTATTGTTAATGAGTTGAGTTCGGGGTAAGCAGTTAGTTCGGCCTAGTTTGTATCTATTTTTGTGATCAAATTTTTCTTCTTCTTTACTGGCGTAGGCACCGCTTACGCGATTATAGCCAAGTCAACAACACGCGCCACTCGTTTCTTCTCTTCGCTACGTGGCGCCAATTGGATATTCCAAGCGAAGCCAGGTCCTTCTCCACTTGGTCCTCCCAACGGAGTGGAGGTCTTCCTCTTCCTCTGCTTCCCGCGGCGGGTACTGCGTCGAATACTTTCAGAGCTAGAGTGTATTCATCTATCCGGACAACATGATCTAGCCAGCGTAGCCGCTGTCTTTTAATTCGCTAAACTATGTCAATGTCGTCGTATATCTCGTACAGCTCATCGTTCCATCGAAAGCGATATTCGCCGTGGCCAATGCGCAAAGGATCATAAATCTTCCGCAGAACCTTTCTCTCGAAAACTCGTAACGTCGACTCATCGGTTGTTGTCATCGTCCAAGCCTCTGCACCATATAGCAGGACGAGAATTACGAGCGACTTTTAGAGTTTGGCTTTTGTTCGTCGAGAGAGGACTTTACTTTTCAATTGCCTACTCAGTCCGAAGTAGCACCTGTTGGCAAGAGTAATCCTGCGTTGAATTTCCAGGCTGACATTGTTGGTGGTGTTAATGCTGGTTCCTAAATAGACGAAATTATCTACAACTTCAAAGTTATGACTGTCAACAGTGACGTGAGAGCCAAGTCGCGAGTGTGACGTCTGTTTGTTTGATGACAGGAGATATTTCGTCTTGCCCTCGTTTACTGCCCGACCAATTTGAGTTGCTTCCTTGTTTAGTCTGGAGAAACAAGAACTAACGGCGCGGGTGTTGTGGCCGATGATATCAATATAATCGGCATACGCCAGCAGCTGTACACTCTTATAAAAGATTGTACCTGCTCGATTAAGTTCTGCAGCTCGAATAATTTTCTCCAGCAGCAGATTGAAGAAGTCGCACGATAGGGAGTCGCCTTGTCTGAAATCTCGTTTGGTATCGAACGACTCGGAGAAGTCCTTCCCGATCCTGACGGAGCTTTTGGTGCTGCTCAACGTCAGTTTACACAGCCGTATTAGTTTTGCGGGGATACCAAATTCAGATATCGCGGCATAGAGGCAGCTCCTTTTCGTGCTGTCGAAAGCAGCTTTGAAATCGACAAATAGGTGGTGCGTGTCGATTCTCCTTTCACGGGTCTTTTCCAAGATTTGGCGCATAGCGAATATCTGGTCGGTTGTTGATTTGCCAGGTCTAAAGCCACACTGACAAGGTCTATTCAGTTTGTTGACGGTGGGCCTTAATCTTTCACACAATACGCTTGATAGAACCTTATACGCGATGTTTAGGAGGCTTATCCCACGGTATTTGGCGCAGATTGTGAGGTCTCCTTTTTTAAGGATTGGGCATAGCACACTTAAATTCCAATCGTTGGGCATGCTTTCGTCCGACCATATTTTGCAAAGAAGCTGATGCATGCTCCTTATCAGTTCTTCCCCACCGTGTTTGAATAGCTCGACCTGCATCCGTTGGCCCCTGCCGCTTTGTTGTTCTTCAGGCGGGCAATTGCTATTCGAACCTCTTCATGGTCGGGCAATGGAACGTCTGCTCCATCGTCATCGATTGGGGAATCGGGTTCGCCATCCCCTGGCGTTGTACGTTCACTGCCATTCAGCAGGCTGGAGAAGTGTTCCCTTCATAATTTAAGTATGCTTTGGGCATCGGTGACTAGATCACCTTTAGGGGTTCTACAAGAGTATGCTCCGGTCTTGAAACCTTCTGTAAGTCGCCGCATCTTTTCGTAGAATTTTCGAGCATTACCCCTGTCGGCCAGCTTATCAAGCTCTTCGTACTCACGCATTTCGGCCTCTTTCTTTTTCTGTCTACAAATGCGTCTCGCTTCCCTCTTCAACTCTCGGTATCTATCCCATCCCGCACGTGTCGCGGTCGATCGCAACGTTGCGAAATAGGCAGCCTGTTTTCTCTCCGCTGCGGCACGGCAATCCTCGTCGTACCAGCTGTTCTTTGCACTTTCCGAAAACCAACGGGTTTGGTTGCAGCTGTACGTAAGGAGTTTGAAATGCCGTCCCACAGTTCCCTTATACCGAGTTGTTGACGAGTGCTCTCAGAGAGCAGGAGTGCAAGCCGAGTAAAAAATCGTTCGGCTGTCTGTTGTGACTGCAGCTTCTCGACGTCGAACCTTCCTTGTGTTTGTTGGCGTGCGTTTTTTGCTGCACAGAGACGGGTGCGAATCTTGGCTGCAACAATATAGTGGTCCGAGTCGATGTTAGGACCTCGGAGCGCACGCACATCTAAAACACTGGATCGATCTGGTTGGTGGTTTTTCGATCCGGAGATTGCCAGGTAGCTTGATGAATCTTCTTATGCTGGAATCTAGTACTACAGATAACCATATTTCGGGCCCAGCGAAGTCGATCAGCCTCAACCCATTTGGGGATGTTTCCTCGTGGAGGCTGAATTTACCGACCGTAGTTCCAAAGATACCTTCTTTGCCCACCCTGGCGTTAAAGTTGCCAAACACGATTTTGACATCGTGGCGGGGGCATCTCTCATAAGTGCGCTCCAAGCACTCATAAAAGGCATCTTTGGTCACATCATCCTTCTCTTCCGTCAGGGCGTGGGCGCAAATCAGCGATATGTTGAAGAACCTGGCTTTGATGCGGATTGTGGCTAGACGTTCATTCATAGGAGTGAATGATAGTACTCGGGTCGGATCATATTGCTCTAATCATATTCCTTCCTCTTCCATCTTTTAAGTTTGGAATTGTCACTTTTGTTGCTTAATGCGTACGTTAATTTCACCTGTGTCATATAAGTAGTTAGGTAATGATTCAAGTGACCTATATAATCGCTAGCATCTCTTTTTCGTCTGCTTCATAATTCTCCTCTGTGTTGGTTAATATTCCTGAAATAAAAGTGATTGGCTTTCCGTCCTGTTCGAGTACTGCTGCGATTACGTGGTTCGAAGCATCTGTAGTCAATTGACATTATTTCTGATAGTTGGGATAGGTAAGTGTTATTTCTCTTTTTTCATTCATTTTTCGATATTCTTCCATCTTCTCTTCGTAGAAAGGTTGTGAGGGGTGTTCAAAATTGAACATGGCATTATATTGAACAAAATAAGTTAAGAAATATCATACACATACATATCCATATACAGTCCTCTAATTTTAAATAATCATTTCTTTCCCTTGGCAATATGTTCAAATATCATTGAACATACTTACTTATTAGCAAAGCCGAAATTCTACTAAATATAAATACATATCTATTTACATATTAATATACATACATACATACATAAAAAAATGCAGTAAATAAAAGAAAAATATGTAATAAGAACCTTCTTCTTCTTAATTGGCGTAGACACCGCTTACGCGATTATAGCCGAGTTAACAACCGCGCGCCAGTCGTTTCTTCTTTTCGCTACGTGGCGCCAATTGGATATCCCAAGCGAAGCCTGGTTTTCTCCACTTGGTCCTTCCAACGGAGTGGAAGTCTTCCTCTTCCTCTGCTTCTCCCGGCGGGTACTGCGTCGAATACTTTCAGAGCTGGAGTGTTTTCGTCCATCCGGACAACATGACCTAGACAAAGCAGAACTAACGGCGCGGGTGTTGATATCAATATCATAAGTAATAAGAATACAATACAGAAAAACAACCCTTATGGTGGTTATTGTACTCTTCATGATAAATCTCAAGTGCCTTAGTCACACACACACATACACATGCATACTTATGTAAACAAATAAATGCCCTGCCAACCATGAGCGGGTAAAAAACCAGATAAACAGTGGTTAAAGTGGCTGAAAATAAAAGAGTGAAAAAGATTATGAAAGACAAATACCTGAAATAAAATAAAGGTTACTAAAACCTGAAAATAAATAATAATTACATTGAATTTGTAATATCTAAAAGAAAAAAAAAGATTAATTGTATAAAATGATAATAATATCTGAAAGAAAAGATTAATATTATCTGAAAAAATAAAATATATTAAATACAAATAGAATTTACTCTGAAAGAAAAGGTAATATTATTTGATCATTTAAAATATAAAACAAACATTTGTTTTCACATATTATATTGGATTGTGCAGGCCGCCTTAAACGCATAAAATACATATGTACATATGTGTGTATTTATTTTTGGGTATTATATTGGACTGCGCAGTCCAATTTCAAAGTACACACAGTTTTTTCACATACTTACTTAACAATTGATATTTGCTGCTTCTGATGATATTTCTGCTGTTGCTTGTTCCAATTCATTCGGATTTCCAATGTTGTAAAAACAAATAAAGTAATTATTTGAAAATTATTTTAAAAAAAATCACATAAAATTCACTTATTTACCTTCTTGTTGTACGAGCCTCCTTTACGATTGTACGAGCACGAACGACATGCGTCTTTCAATCGCTTTTTTATTACCCTTTTTGGGATTTTCTTTTGGCACTATTAACAATTATTTTTTCTCCTTCGCGCTCATTCAAATAAATCAAGAGATGAAATAAACTTTTTTCATCACATTTAGGTAGACAAAAAATAACCCGAAAATGTGCGTTGGTGTTAGTGCACAGAGAAAAGATGTGTAGTTGTATTGAAATATTTCATACAAGATGGTAGCCGTGGTTGGCAGGGTAGAAATGCAGTAGATGCACACTTGCAAATGTATATAAATGCATTTGCTGATAAAATATACGTACTTTTAGATAAGACCAACGCACTTATTATGAGTTATGCGTTGGTCTGATAATTAATTTTAAAACATGGGCTAAGAATTTTGTATAAAAGGAGCTGCTCAAGAAAAATAAAATTTGAAATACAATCTCAGCCAGAAAACATTCTTATTGTTTATATTTTTTACTTCCCCCCACCAGTGGTAAGGGATAAAAGAAAATAAAAGGAAATATTTCAAGTAAAATAGCAGTGCCTTTCACTTATTGCCTCCCACCCGAGGTAAGGAATAAGTGACGCAGCGCTGCAATAACTTTTACTAATCATATTTTGGTCCATTCAAGCCTCAATATTTTGAGCTCAAGCGACAATAAACTCAATAATTGAGTGTAATAAAGCCCCATGCTGAGAATAAGTAACAGCAAAAGACTATACGCAAAAATCCTTTAATTGCGATTCAAAGGGATACTCAACTGCCGTGCTTGCTATTTTTGGAAGGAAAATTGAGAACCTTCGAAACCAAATGGCTGACTTGAGTTTCGAAGTGGTTGTCAACTCTGATCAATTAGCATATTTGAAAACGCTGTTTAGAAACGCGTACAGCAGCGATCTTTCAAAATATTTTAATTTGGAAATTGAGGAAGCTTACGACGAAATAGTAGCATAAAGAGCTCCCTCGTCTAAAAAATGGCTTAAAAATTGAAGAGCTAAAAATAGCATTTCGTCATAATTTGGAATTGGAAAAACTGAAAATTCTAAATTTCTATGGGGAAACACAAGAATGGGCTATTTTTTTCCAACGTGTTCCAATACATGGTACACAACAACGAACAAATATCTAGCTCTGAAAAAATGCTTCGTTTACGCCTTTGCTTGAAAGGTGGAGCTGCTTGTAAAGAAAGGTACGACAACAAACGGATTTTGCCTCAATGCAATAAAGTCATTAGGCGTTAAAACAGAAGAGGCTAATTCCTTATAGCTAGAGTCACAAGAAAACTCAGTTTATATGAGCAGTTTGTAAGAAAGACCAGGGATATTCAGAAATTATCTGACATTCAATGATTCCTGGACCAGTACTTCCAAACATTATAAGTAATAGAGGAAGACAAAAAACAAAAAAATGAAGTTGAAGAAGAAGCGCTGCAATAACTTTTACTTACCAAGGGGTTTCGTTAATTTCGGGTAGTCTGTTGTTGTTGTTCTAACGGATATCTAATCCCCGTTAGGATGATAAAGGTTATATAGATTGTCGTTGACATCATTTAGCGGGCGGCCCAGGAAACGTGCTTTTCGACGGGGTGGTTGGAGCAAAGGGAAAAGGATGTTAGATGAATGGCGTTGGTGGGGCATGCAAAGAGGTGGTCAGTGTCATGCAGTGACTCGTTGCACGCAGGACATATGTTGGATATGTCGGGGTCTATTCTGAACAAGTAGGAGTTTAACCTGCTACAGTATCCAGAACGAAGCTGCGCAAAGGTCCCTCGCGTTTCTCGCGACAACTCAAGCTCTGCAATTGGTGATAATTTGACTCCAAGAACGCTATTCACTTGAAGGGAGTTTGTGAAGTTGGTGAAGGCATGTCGGAAGTTAGTTGCGTCCAAAGTCCGGTCGGCGTACTGTTCCATGTCCTCGACGTAGTTGAGGAAAGACCTCGTGATGTTCCTAGGAGGCGGTTCCGCTTGAAGCAGGTGGCTGTAGCGATGATTTCTACGAAAACTGGGAGCATGAGCGTCTCACTATATACATGTTCGATCGGAGACATAAAGAGGCATCCTGTCGTGGTCCGGAGTGCAGTGTTCTGGAAGGTCTGAAGTTTCTTCATCTGCATGGCACTGCATTCAGGTGATGATATTGGTGCTGCGTAGTAGAGGACCGGCCGGCCGATTGCCTTGTAAGTTGCCAACAACGGTTTTTTGCCTTTTCCCCATGTGCTGCCGACGAGCAATTTAGGGATTTTGTTGCGGCTCTGTACCTTGGCGATAATCGCGATCGTATGAGGTGTGAAGGAGCATAGACTATCAAATGTTACACCTAAAATCTTAGGATTATTGACAGTCGGAATCTTGACGCCATCAACTGCAATATTAAGCTCAAGTCTATACTCCTTCGTCCAGTTCGTAAATATGGTCGCTGCGATTTGGTTAGGGAAAGTGTTAGATTCCGTGCAGAGAAGAAACGAGAAAGGTCGGAGAAATGGCTGTTTACTTTTAAACATATGAGCAGTTTCTACTGCTCTCCGTCAATATCGTGAAATCATCAGCGTACGAGGTTATGAAACTCTCTCTGGTGGCTGTGGGAGTTTCGAGATGTAGATTAAACAGTAGCGGGGAGAGGACACCACCCTGTGAACCCCCTGTTTAATTCTTTTCAGTTTAGATGTTTCTCCTCAAAATAGTACGGATGATTGTATACCGCTCAGGTAGAGATTTTTCGTTGTCCTTCACTAGCGTCATATGATGGACAGTGTCAAAAGTTTTTGACAAGTCCAACGCTACGACAGCTGTCGGGTAAAATATCGCTTGGTTTTGTCTACCGAAGGGTGCAGTGTGAATTGCCGGCTAAATAAGCTCGCGGGTGTTCAAGTCAGATATGTCGCCTGTTTGAGCTCCTGGGGACCGTGAAGGTCCTCTGTTGGCCACTCGGTGTGAGTGCCGCAGAAGGCGAACGGTGTGCTGCTTGCACAGCCGTAGAGGCTAGTGTCGCAGTATTGCGTTGGCAACATGGGGACACGTGACTCGTGGTCCACTCCGTATATGTCTTAAGGCCTGAGCAAATCGGGTTGAACTCAAAGCCAGCACGAGTCAGGAAGATACGGAGCAACCCTGTGGAAATGCATTGCTCTAATGACGACAAACTTATAACCATTTACCGATTTAAACGGGGTGGGTCAGATCGCCGAAAAAACAGTCCGACATTGAATGTCGACTATTGCTTTTACTTAATTGAGATTTCTGTTCAATGGTCTGAAGATACTATAAATCCTAAATATTCTATTTCTTTTTTAAAGTATTCGGAGTTTTCCTTTTGTACTTTCATATTCGCTTCTTGTAAAGTTTTAAAAACTTCATCTTTGCTATCCCTCCCCAACGTCAACCTCACCTTCTCGCGGTACCCCTTGTTCACTACGAACGAGGCTCTGATGACCTAGTAAAGAAGGTATAACTTTAGACCTGCGAGGAGGAAACTCCTACGCCATTATGCCCGCCTGAAGAACAACAAAGCGGCAGGGACCGATGGATTGCCGGCCGAGCTATTCAAACATGGCGGTGAAGAACTGATAAGGGGCATGCATCAGCTTCTTTGTAAAATATCGTCGGACGAAAGCATGCCCAACGATTGGAATTTAAGTGTGCTATGCCCAATCCATAACAAAGGAGACCCCACAATCTGCGCCACCTACCGTGAGATAAGCCTCCTCAACATCGCGTATAAGGTGTGAAAGAAAGGTTAAAGCCCACCGTCAACAAACTGATTGGACCTTATCAGTGTGGCTTTAGACCTGGAAAATCAACAACCGACCAGATATTCACCATGCGCCAAATATTGGAAAAAACTCGTGAAAGGAGAATCGACACACACCACCTCTTGACGATTTCAAAGCTGCTTTCGACAGTACGAAAAGGAGCTGCCTTTATGTCGCGATGTCTGAATTTGGTATCCCCGCAAAACTAATACGGCTGTGTAAGCTGTCGTTGAGCAACACCAGGAGCTCCGTCAGAATCGGGAAAGGCCTCTCCGAGCCGTTCGATACCAAACGAGGTTTCAGACAAGGCGACTCCCTTTCGTACGACTTCTTCAACCTGCTTCTGTAGAAAATAGTTCGAGCTGCAGAACTAACTAGAGAAGGTACCATCTTCTATAAGAGTGAACAGCTGCTGACGTATGCCGATGTTATTGATATCATCGGCCTCAACACCCGCGCCGTTAGTTCTGCTTTGTCCAGACTGGACAATGAAGCAAAACAAATGGGTCTGGCAGTGAACGAGGGCAAGACGAAATATCTCCTGTCATCAAACAAACAGTCGTCGCACTCGCGACTTGGCTCTCACGTCACTGTTGGCAGTCATAACTTTGAAGCTGTAGATAATTCCGTCTATTTAGGAACCAGTATTAACACCACCAACAATGTCAGCCTGGAAATTCAACGCAGGATTACTCTTGCCAACAGGTGCTACTTCTGACTGAGTAAGCAATTGAGAAACAAAGTCCACTCTCGACAAACAAAAACCAAACTCTATAAATCACTCATAATTCCCGTCCTGCTATATGGTGCAGAGGCTTGGACGATGTAACCAACGGATGAGTCGACGTTGCAAGTTCGAGAGAAAAGTTCTGCGAAAGATTTATGATCCTTTGCGCGTTGGTCACGGCGAACATCGCATTCGATGGAGCGATGAGCTGTACGAGATATACGACGACATTGACATAGTTCAGCGAATTAAAAGACAGCGGCTACGCTGGCTGGGTCATGTTGTCCGGATGGAGGAAAACACTCCAACTCTGAAAGTATTCGACGCAATACCCGCCGGGGGAAGCAGAGGAAGAGGAAGACCTCCACTCCGTTGGAAGGACCAAGTCGAGAAGGACCTGGCTTCGCTTGGAATATCCAGTTGGCGCCAGGTAGCGGAAAGAAGAAATGACTGGCGCGCGGATGTTAACTCGGCTATAATCGCGTAAGCGATGTCTACGTCAATTAAAAAGAAAAAGAATGTGATACGATCTGACATTCGTATTTTTAAAATACTGGTCAGTGCTTAAATGTTTTGAAAAACAAACTCTTTTGGAGTCACCCACTTGATCACATTTAGAACAACTACTTTTTCCAGTATGTTCCCGTAACAAAAGCTCGAGCAGGAGCATCGCAGCAAAACAAACGACCTGAGGGTCATTTTTGTTTAACAGTTTACTTCTTCGCAATATTCTTTCAAAAAATCATTGTTTCATCAACGTTTTTCTGTTCCAGAAAAGCTTGCAATTGTAAACGACAGTTGTTCGTTTGGAACATCTACTTTGGATGTAAAATAGGTCAACATAATGTTATATTTTCAAGTTGAGAAAATGAACTTTTCTCAAAATGATTTTGAATTCCTCTATATAAAAACCCCACTTTGAATCGGTTGAATTTGTATCTTTTTTCGGCTGGTACCTAGGAGACTATTAGCCGTTAAAGATCAGTTACTGTATTTTTTTTAAATTTCACAATCACTATTATTGCTATGACTAACATAGCTATCGCTGCAATATGAATAAAAAAAAATCAAGGGAACTTACCGAACTGCATCCCTTCAAACTAGGATCACAATCAAAATTTACATCTTTTTCACAAATTTAGATGCACTAAGATTAAAAGGCCCTTTTTCTCGGCACTAGAGAAATTAGTTTCCGAAACTTCCCAAAATTCGAATATTTCAACAAGCTATTTCACTACTTTTAATACACTTTACGCACACATTTCACTTCAAATTCATTTAATTAAACTGTAAATATTTAAACAAATTCACAATTTACACTTTTTGCAGGTTTTATAAGTAAGAAATCTCTATTTTAAAAATCACTTTTTACACTCGTAGTGAGCATCATTGTTGTGCTAGCAATTATTAAGAAATGGAGCGCTGCCATATGAAAAATAATAAGCAAATATGAGCAATAGAAAATATAGAAAAAAAGAATCACGCGAAAATGCAAACAAAGAAAACGCTGTTTGTTATAAAATCTTTCATATTTTGTGTTTAAGATGTGGCAACGCTATTTTTCCTCATAATTGTAAACATTCTAACCTTTTTTGCGATGAGGGTAGTGATTTCTAAATTAATAAATTTAACAAAAAAACGTAATAAAAGTGAAATATGAATTTATTTTAATGCTTGGAGTGTATACTTAAATATACAAAATGTGAAAAAGTTTATTGAAACATTGAGAAATACTATGTGTTATTGATGCAAATTTCTGAACTTTTAATCGGGAATATTGTAAAAAATATAAGTGTTAGCAACATTAATTTGCATATTCCTAATCTGGAGAAGCTCCTCTATCAGCACATAATCCATTTATAGTATACAGAAATTCGTATTGGGGAAACTTTAGTATACCATCCCACGATTTCAGGGTTAAAGGTGGTATGGTTGGATAGGGCTGATGCTCCAGATTAAGAAAATATATAATTGTTGCCGCCGCAAACTTATAGTTTTCGAGATATTTGCATTTAAAGTTGATAATTTTGCAAATTTTATCTTGCAATTTCTTGATTGCTAGTAATTATTTAATTCATATTATGCACTTTTTATGCACTTACACTTAAGTACATTGTTTCTACATATTTATTTTTTTCAGTAATTATTTAGTTATTTACTTAAAATAAGCATTTTATATTTTACACAATATTCATTCCATTCACAATAACAAAAGTATTCCTTGTTGACAGATATACACATTGCCATAATTACACATTTATCAAACGAATAAAAATGAATATAAAAACTCAAACGCAGGAAACAAATACCATCTGAAATAAATTTTCCATTGTAATAAAAAAAGTTTTAAGGCTTATATGTATATTTAATTGCATCTAATAATTTTACAAAAGGATCGTCATGATTATTTGCAATATTTTTTCTCCAATTATATTGGAAAAATCTTCGCTATTATTGTAATTATCCTTAATAAAAAAACGTTTAATTCCGCGCCACTGAGACTCGATGCGTAGAGTGTGGGTCCCGTCCTCGGCAACGAACGGATTATCGGGGTCGCTGTGATTAACGCGTCGGTGCTCATACCCGTGACTGGCCAGACAGTCGTATGCCCTCCAGCAATCAGTACATATAATACTGCCTTTTGCCACGTGCATCTCTATCAAAGGTATGAGCACCTCAGCAGACCTGACATTGCCGGGACATACCTCCAGCCTGAGGTCGTCACTCCCATCCTCAACCATCCCAAGAACCCTGTGGCCCTCGACTCTCCGCCCTAAAATAAGAAAAGATATATTAATTACATAAAAAAATTATATTTTTATTATTACCTTTGTTGTATTTTCTCTTCCCAAATTTGCTTTCATCAATTTGAACAGTTTTACCAGGTCCACCAATTTTACCTACCGCTACCTGATGGTCAACCTGATATAATATTACAGCTTCGCGGCAGCAATTATACCAGTCACATATTGTAGCGCTGGATAAAACTGGTTCCTTGATAAAACTGTTTTTTCTCACTTCCGCATGCGACCAATGAGATGCATACGCATACATTTGATAAAATACCTGCGGAAGTGGGATTTTCACGTTGTCGAACCAGGTATCGCTCGACCTCGCCAACGCAGTTCGGTTCCGACAACCCCCTTTCCGGCATCGGTACACCCCAACAGTGCTAGTTTTGTTTAATGACAGCGTCATTGGCACATTATGCGTACGGCAAATTTTAGCTTTTAAAATCAAACTGTTCTTCGGTAAACGAAATACATTTTTTTTTTAATCAAATGTTTGGAATACTTTTCCAATATTCCACATTGACTTCACTTCCGCCGCTTTAAGCACATTGGTTCAATTTATGACACCTCGGCTGGTTGGCGCTCCGACACAATCTATTTAAATACCTTAAGTTATATTTTTATCAATTTAAAATTTATATTACTTACCTGATGAATTTGCACTCACTCGCTTTATGACACCACGGCTCGTTGACGCTCCGACACAATCTATTTAAATAGCTTAAGTTATATTTTTATCAATTTAAAACTTATATTACTTACCTGATGAATTTGCACTCACTCGCTTTATGACACCACGGCTCGTTGACGCTCCGACATAATCTATTTAAATACCTTAAGTTATATTTTTATCAATTTAAAACTTATATTACTTACCTGATAAATTTGCACTCATTTTTTAAAATTCAACTTTTAATAATTATATATGTATTTATATATATTTTAAATCTTATATACTTTAAATTTTTATTTATTGTATATTGTAATTAAAATACTGTAGAAAATGTATAATTTTGGTTTGATTCGCAGCCGGTGAATATAATAGAATAGAATAGAATAGAATAGAATAGAATAGAATAGCAGAGCAACACGTCTTATTATCTTGGAACAATGGTACAAAAAGAATTCATAAATATAACTGAGCGAGTTGGCTTCAGTTTAAAGTACAGTTATAACAAATATTATATATAGTTCTCTTTAATATACAGTAATGACAAATATATTACAACACTCCTTCTCTATGTATAATATTTAATTTAATTAATTTAATATAAACCCATATTATTTCGAAATTTACAATGTTTAGTTTTTTGCAAATTCTTTGTAAAGATATCTGAAAACATTTCTTCTGTACAAATATAATTCAAATTAATTTCATTGTTTTTATACATATCTCGAACATGATGATACTTTAAATCAATATGTTTACTCCTACATAGCATGGTAAACTGGATTCTTAACTAAATGCATGGCACCCTGATTATCGCTATTGATAACAGTAGGCTCAATGACTCGAAAGCCCATTTCATTTATTAATTTTCGAACGTAGGCCGCTTCTTTTGCAGCTGTTGACAAAGCAATATATTCTGCCTCAGTGCTGCTTAACGCTACAACACTTTGCTTCTTTGACTCCCACGAAAAAACGCTGCCTGCTGCTATAAATGCACTGCCGGTGTATGACTTCCTGTCGCCTGCATCGGAACCCCAATCGGCATCAACATAGCACTTAATTGCTTCACCCGTCCATTTGTAGTGGAGTTTCAAATCGATTGTCCCTTTTAAATAACGCAAAATATGTTTTGCACCAGCCTCGTGCTCAGAATGCGGTTCTATATTCCGCTGTGATAACTTACATACAGAGTGCAGGATGTCTGGTCTTGTGGATACAGCCAGGTACATTAAACTTCCGATCAATGACTGGTAATTGTTTGAATTTACGCACCTGCAGTCTGAATTATTACAGCTGACTTGAAAACCAGCAACCAACGGAGTAACTGCAGCCTTGCAATCTTGCATCTTATACTGAGAAAGCAGTTCCTTGATGTATTTCTTCTGACATATCGTGATCGCTCCCATCTCACCTTCGCGCTCAATTTCCATGCCAAGGAAATACCTGAGCGGACCGCCATCCACTACATCAAACACGCTAGAAATTTGCTCTTTAATCGTAACAACTTCATTCAGCTTAGAGCAACCTATAATTAAATCATCAACATAGACCATGATTATATTATAGTTACCATTAACATTTCGTGTGTAAACACATGGATCACTGATGCACGGTGTAAACCCGAATGACCTCAGGACTTCATCAAGCTTCATATTCCACTCAAGGCCGCTTTGTTTTAGGCCATGCAGGGCTTTATTTAATTTTAAAACTCGCTGAGGAAACTTCTTATCTACAAAGCCTTCAGGTTGTTTCATGTAGACTACTTCGTGCAAATCGCTATTTAAATAAGCCGTTGATACGTCCATTTGATGCAAATGTAGCTTATATTCGCATGCTAGTGCTAACAACATACGCACTGTCGCATACCTTACAACTGGAGAGAACGTTTCGGTAAAATTTTTACCATACTGTTGACTACAACCTTTCGCCACTAAACGACTCTTGAATCGCTCAACACTGCCATCTGCGTTCCGCTTGATATTGAAAACCCACTTGCAATTGATTGCCTTCTCGTTTGATGGTAACTCTACTAATGACCAAGTTTTGTTCTTGACCAATCGTACTCCTTCTGCATAGATGCCCGCCAATGTTTCGCGTAGTCATCATTAAGCGCCTCTTTCACTGATTGTGGGATCTTGACGTCGATGTTTTTGGTGAAATTCAAAGCATGTCGCTCTTTTCGAGGACGGCCACGATTACCACTGCGAACTACTCTAGGTCTACCCCGACCATACGTTATTGACTCCTTATTGCTGCTTACTTCAACGTTATCTTCGCTTTGCTCATCCTCACCGATTTCATTACTGCTGCTCGCTTCGTCTGCATCTGGCAAAATTTCCCCAACATCAAACTCAACAATGTCATGACTGGTTTCATTACTGCCGATATATTTATCTTCTAAAAATATGACGTCTCTGCTCACTATCACCTTACGTGTGTCTGGATCCATCAACCTATATGCTTTAGTCGTATCTGAATAAGCAACCATTATCATTTCTTTTCCCTTTGCTCGAAACTTTTTTGAAACTGTTTTATTTAAGGCAATCCTGCACTCTGTATGTAAGTTATCACAGCGGAATATAGAACCGCATTCTGAGCACGAGGCTGGTGCAAAACATATTTTGCGTTATTTAAAAGGGACAATCGATTTGAAACTCCACTACAAATGGACGGGTGAAGCAATTAAGTGCTATGTTGATGCCGATTGAGTCAAAGAAGCAAAGTGTTGTAGCGTTAAGCAGCACTGAGGCAGAATATATTGCTTTGTCAATAGCTGCAAAAGAAGCGGCCTACGTTCGAAAATTAATAAATGAAATGGGCTTTCGAGTCATTGAGCCTACTGTTATCAATAGCGATAATCAGGGTGCCATGCATTTAGTTAAGAATCCAGTTTACCATGCTATGTAGGAGTAAACATATTGATTTAAAGCATCATCATGTTCGAGATATGTATAAAAACAATGAAATTAAGAAATATTTTCAGATATCTTTACAAAGAATTTGCAAAAAACTAAACATTGTAAATTTCGAAATAATATGGGTTTATATTAAATTAATTAAATTAAATATTATACATAGAGAAGGAGTGTTGTAATATATTTGTCATTACTGTATATTAAAGAGAACTATATATAATATTTGTTATAACTGTACTTTAAACTGAAGCCAACTCGCTCAGTTATATTTATGAATTCTTTTTGTACCATTGTTCCAAGATAATAAGACGTGTTGCTCTGCTATTCTATTCTATTCTATTCTATTCTATTCTATTATATTCACCGGCTGCGAATCAAACCAAAATTATACATTTTCTACAGTATTTTAATTACAATATACAATAAATAAAAATTTAAAGTATATAAGATTTAAAATATATATAAATACATATATAATTATTAAAAGTTGAATTTAAAAAAATGAGTGCAAATTTATCAGGTAAGTAATATAAGTTTTAAATTGATAAAAATATAACTTAAGGTATTTAAATAGATTATGTCGGAGCGTCAACGAGCCGTGGTGTCATAAAGCGAGTGAGTGCAAATTCATCAGGTAAGTAATATAAGTTTTAAATTGATAAAAATATAACTTAAGCTATTTAAATAGATTGTGTCGGAGCGTCAACGAGCCGTGGTGTCATAAAGCGAGTGAGTGCAAATTCATCAGGTAAGTAATATAAATTTTAAATTGATAAAAATATAACTTAAGGTATTTAAATAGATTGTGTCGGAGCGCCAACCAGCCGAGGTGTCATAAATTGAACCAATGTGCTTAAAGCGGCGGAAGTGAAGTCAATGTGGAATATTGGAAAAGTATTCCAAACATTTGATTAAAAAAAATGTATTTCGTTTACCGAAGAACAGTTTGATTTTAAAAGCTAAAATTTGCCGTACGCATAATGTGCCAATGACGCTGTCATTAAACAAAACTAGCACTGTTGGGGTGTACCGATGCCGGAAAGGGGGTTGTCGGAACCGAACTGCGTTGGCGAGGTCGAGCGATACCTGGTTCGACAACGTGAAAATCCCACTTCCGCAGGTATTTTATCAAATGTATGCGTATGCATCTCATTGGTCGCATGCGGAAGTGAGAAAAACAGTTTTATCAAGGAACCAGTTTTATCCAGCGCTACAATATGTGACTGGTATAATTGCTGCCGCGAAGCTGTAATATTATATCAGGTTGACCATCAGGTAGCGGTAGGTAAAATTGGTGGACCTGGTAAAACTGTTCAAATTGATGAAAGCAAATTTGGGAAGAGAAAATACAACAAAGGTAATAATAAAAATATAATTTTTTTATGTAATTAATATATCTTTTCTTATTTTAGGGCGGAGAGTCGAGGGCCACAGGGTTCTTGGGATGGTTGAGGATGGGAGTGACGACCTCAGGCTGGAGGTATGTCCCGGCAATGTCAGGTCTGCTGAGGTGCTCATACCTTTGATAGAGATGCACGTGGCAAAAGGCAGTATTATATGTACTGATTGCTGGAGGGCATACGACTGTCTGGCCAGTCACGGGTATGAGCACCGACGCGTTAATCACAGCGACCCCGATAATCCGTTCGTTGCCGAGGACGGGACCCACACTCTACGCATCGAGTCTCAGTGGCGCGGAATTAAACGTTTTTTTATTAAGGATAATTACAATAATAGCGAAGATTTTTCCAATATAATTGGAGAAAAAATATTGCAAATAATCATGACGATCCTTTTGTAAAATTATTAGATGCAATTAAATATACATATAAGCCTTAAAACTTTTTTATTACAATGGAAAATTTATTTCAGATGGTATTTGTTTCCTGCGTTTGAGTTTTTATATTCATTTTTATTCGTTTGATAAATGTGTAATTATGGCAATGTGTATATCTGTCAACAAGGAATACTTTTGTTATTGTGAATGGAATGAATATTGTGTAAAATATAAAATGCTTATTTTAAGTAAATAACTAAATAATTACTGAAAAAAATAAATATGTAGAAACAATGTACTTAAGTGTAAGTGCATAAAAAGTGCATAATATGAATTAAATAATTACTAGCAATCAAGAAATTGCAAGATAAAATTTGCAAAATTATCAACTTTAAATGCAAATATCTCGAAAACTATAAGTTTGCGGCGGCAACAATTATATATTTTCTTAATCTGGAGCATCAGCCCTATCCAACCATACCACCTTTAACCCTGAAATCGTGGGATGGTATACTAAAGTTTCCCCAATACGAATTTCTGTATACTATAAATGGATTATGTGCTGATAGAGGAGCTTCTCCAGATTAGGAATATGCAAATTAATGTTGCTAACACTTATATTTTTTACAATATTCCCGATTAAAAGTTCAGAAATTTGCATCAATAACACATAGTATTTCTCAATGTTTCAATAAACTTTTTCACATTTTGTATATTTAAGTATACACTCCAAGCATTAAAATAAATTCATATTTCACTTTTATTACGTTTTTTTGTTAAATTTATTAATTTAGAAATCACTACCCTCATCGCAAAAAAGGTTAGAATGTTTACAATTATGAGGAAAAATAGCGTTGCCACATCTTAAACACAAAATATGAAAGATTTTATAACAAACAGCGTTTTCTTTGTTTGCATTTTCGCGTGATTCTTTTTTTCTATATTTTCTATTGCTCATATTTGCTTATTATTTTTCATATGGCAGCGCTCCATTTCTTAATAATTGCTAGCACAACAATGATGCTCACTACGAGTGTAAAAAGTGATTTTTAAAATAGAGATTTCTTACTTATAAAACCTGCAAAAAGTGTAAATTGTGAATTTGTTTAAATATTTACAGTTTAATTAAATGAATTTGAAGTGAAATGTGTGCGTAAAGTGTATTAAAAGTAGTGAAATAGCTTGTTGAAATATTCGAATTTTGGGAAGTTTTGAACTTTAAAGTCGAGCACCTCGTAAACTAATTTCTCTAGTGCCGAGAAAAAGGGCCTTTTAATCTTAGTGCATCTAAATTTGTGAAAAAGATGTAAATTTTGATTGTGATCCTAGTTTGAAGGGATGCAGTTCGGTAAGTTCCCTTGATTTTTTTTATTCATATTGCAGCGATAGCTATGTTAGTCATAGCAATAATAGTGATTGTGAAATTTAAAAAAAATACAGTAACTGATCTTTAACGGCTAATAGTCTCCTAGGTACCAGCCGAAAAAAGATACAAATTCAACCGATTCAAAGTGGGGTTTTTATATAGAGGAATTCAAAATCATTTTGAGAAAAGTTCATTTTCTCAACTTGAAAATATAACATTATGTTGACCTATTTTACATCCAAAGTAGATGTTCCAAACGAACAACTGTCGTTTACAATTGCAAGCTTTTCTGGAACAGAAAAACGTTGATGAAACAATGATTTTTTGAAAGAATATTGCGAAGAAGTAAACTGTTAAAAAAAAATGACCCTCAGGTCGTTTGTTTTGCTGCGATGCTCCTGCTCGAGCTTTTGTTACAGGAACATACTGGAAAAAGTAGTTGTTCTAAATGTGATCAAGTGGGTGACTCCAAAAGAGTTTGTTTTTCAAAACATTTAAGCACTGACCAGTATTTTAAAAATACGAATGTCAGATCGTATCACATTCTTTTTCTTTTTAATTGACGTAGACATCGCTTACGCGATTATAGCCGAGTTAACATCCGCGCGCCAGTCATTTCTTCTTTCCGCTACCTGGCGCCAACTGGATATTCCAAGCGAAGCCAGGTCCTTCTCGACTTGGTCCTTCCAACGGAGTGGAGGTCTTCCTCTTCCTCTGCTTCCCCCGGCGGGTATTGCGTCGAATACTTTCAGAGTTGGAGTGTTTTCCTCCATCCGGACAACATGACCCAGCCAGCGTAGCCGCTGTCTTTTAATTCGCTGAACTATGTCAATGTCGTCGTATATCTCGTACAGCTCATCGCTCCATCGAATGCGATGTTCGCCGTGACCAACGCGCAAAGGATCATAAATCTTTCGCAGAACTTTTCTCTCGAACTTGCAACGTCGACTCATCCGTTGGTTACATCGTCCAAGCCTCTGCACCATATAGCAGGACGGGAATTATGAGTGATTTATAGAGTTTGGTTTTTGTTTGTCGAGAGAGGACTTTGTTTCTCAATTGCTTACTCAGTCAGAAGTAGCACCTGTTGGCAAGAGTAATCCTGCGTTGAATTTCCAGGCTGACATTGTTGGTGGTGTTAATACTGGTTCCTAAATAGACGGAATTATCTACAGCTTCAAAGTTATGACTGCCAACAATGACGTGAGAGCCAAGTCGCGAGTGCGACGACTGTTTGTTTGATGACAGGAGATATTTCGTCTTGCCCTCGTTCACTGCCAGACCCATTTGTTTTGCTTCATTGTCCAGTCTGGACAAAGCAGAACTAACGGCGCGGGTGTTGAGGCCGATGATATCAATAACATCGGCATACGTCAGCAGCTGTTCACTCTTATAGAAGATGGTACCTTCTCTAGTTAGTTCTGCAGCTCGAACTATTTTCTACAGAAGCAGGTTGAAGAAGTCGTACGAAAGGGAGTCGCCTTGTCTGAAACCTCGTTTGGTATCGAACGGCTCGGAGAGGCCTTTCCCGATTCTGACGGAGCTCCTGGTGTTGCTCAACGACAGCTTACACAGCCGTATTAGTTTTGCGGGGATACCAAATTCAGACATCGCGACATAAAGGCAGCTCCTTTTCGTACTGTCGAAAGCAGCTTTGAAATCGTCAAGAGGTGGTGTGTGTCGATTCTCCTTTCACGAGTTTTTTCCAATATTTGGCGCATGGTGAATATCTGGTCGGTTGTTGATTTTCCAGGTCTAAAGCCACACTGATAAGGTCCAATCAGTTTGTTGACGGTGGGCTTTAACCTTTCTTTCACACCTTATACGCGATGTTGAGGAGGCTTATCTCACGGTTGGTGGCGCAGATTGTGGGGTCTCCTTTGTTATGGATTGGGCATAGCACACTTATATTCCAATCGTTGGGCATGCTTTCGTCCGACGATATTTTACAAAGAAGCTGATGCATGCCCCTTATCAGTTCTTCACCGCCATGTTTGAATAGCTCGGCCGGCAATCCATCGGTCCCTGCCGCTTTGTTGTTCTTCAGGCGGGCATAATGGCGTAGGAGTTTCCTCCTCGCAGGTCTAAAGTTATACCTTCTTTACTAGGTCATCAGAGCCTCGTTCGTAGTAAACAAGGGGTACCGCGAGAAGGTGAGGTTGACGTTGGGGAGGGATAGGCTATATATTCGCTTCGACGATATAGTCATACTCAGCAAAGATGAAGTTTTTAAAACTTTACAAGAAGCGAATATGAAAGTACAAAAGGAAAACTCCGAATACTTTAAAAAAGAAATAAAATTTTTAGGATTTATAGTATCTTCAGACCATTGAACAGAAATCCCAATTAAGTAAAAGCAATAGTCGACATTCAATGTCGGACTGTTTTTTCGGCGATCTGACCCACCCCGTTTAAATCGGTAAATGGTTATAAGTTTGTCGTCATTAGAGCAATGCATTTCCACAGGGTTGCTCCGTATCTTCCTGACTCGTGCTGGCTTTGAGTTCAACCCGATTTGCTCAGGCCTTAAGACATATACGGAGTGGACCACGAGTCACGTGTCCCCATGTTGCCAACGCAATACTGCGACACTAGCCTCTACGGCTGTGCAAGCAGCACACCGTTCGCCTTCTGCGCCACTCACACCGAGTGGCCAACAGAGGACCTTCACGGTCCCCAGGAGCTCAAACAGGCGACATATCTGACTTGAACACCCGCGAGCTTATTTAGCCGGCAATTCACACTGCACCCTTCGGTAGACAAAACCAAGCGATATTTTACCCGACAGCTGTCGTAGCGTTGGACTTGTCAAAAACTTTTGACACTGTCCATCATATGACGCTAGTGAAGGACAACGAAAAATCTCTACCTGAGCGGTATACAATCATCCGTACTATTTTGAGGAGAAACATCTAAACTGAAAAGAATTAAACAGGGGGTTCACAGGGTGGTGTCCTCTCCCCGCTACTGTTTAATCTACATCTCGAAACTCCCACAGCCACCAGAGAGAGTTTCATAACCTCGTACGCTGATGATTTCACGATATTGACGGAGAGCAGTAGAAACTGCTCATATGTTTAAAAGTAAACAGCCATTTCTCCGACCTTTCTCGTTTCTTCTCTGCACGGAATCTAACACTTTCCCCTAACCAAATCGCAGCGACCATATTTACGAACTGGACGAAGGAGTATAGACTTGAGCTTAATATTGCAGTTGATGGCGTCAAGATTCCGACTGTCAATAATCCTAAGATTTTAGGTGTAACATTTGATAGTCTATGCTCCTTCACACCTCATACGATCGCGATTATCGCCAAGGTACAGAGCCGCAACAAAATCCCTAAATCGCTCGTCGGCAGCACATGGGGAAAAGGCAAAAAACCGTTGTTGGCAACTTACAAGGCAATCGGCCGGCCGGTCCTCTACTACGCAGCACCAATATCATCACCTGAATGCAGTGCCATGCAGATGAAGAAACTTCAGACCTTCCAGAACACTGCACTCCGGACCACGACAGGATGCCTCTTTATGTCTCCGATCGAACATGTATATAGTGAGACGCTCATGCTCCCAGTTTTCGTAGAAATCATCGCTACAGCCACCTGCTTGAAGCGGAACCGCCTCCTAGGAACATCACGAGGTCTTTCCTCAACTACGTCGAGGACATGGAACAGTACGCCGACCGGACTTTGGACGCAACTAACTTCCGACATGCCTTCACCAACTTCACAAACTCCCTTCAAGTGAATAGCGTTCTTGGAGTCAAATTATCACCAATTGCAGAGCTTGAGTTGTCGCGAGAAACGCGAGGGACCTTTGCGCAGCTTCGTTCTGGATACTGTAGCAGGTTAAACTCCTACTTGTTCAGAATAGACCCCGACATATCCAACATATGTCCTGCGTGCAATGAGTCACTGCATGACACTGACCACCTCTTTGCATGCCCCACCAACGCCATTCATCTAACATCCTTTTCCCTTTGCTCCAACCACCCCGTCGAAAAGCACGTTTCCTGGGCCGCCCGCTAAATGATGTCGACGACAATCTATATAACCTTTATCATCCTAACGGGGATTAGATATCCGTTAGAACAACAACAACAGACTACCCGAAATTAACGAAACCCCTTGTTAAGTAAAAGTTATTGCAGCGCTTCTTCTTCAACTTCATTTTTTTGTTTTTTGTCTTCCTCTATTACTTATAATGTTTGGAAGTACTGGTCCAGGAATCATTGAATGTCAGATAATTTCTGAATATCCCTGGTCTTTCTTACAAACTGCTCATATAAACTGAGTTTTCTTGTGACTCTAGCTATAAGGAATTAGCCTCTTCTGTTTTAACGCCTAATGACTTTATTGCATTGAGGCAAAATCCGTTTGTTGTCGTACCTTTCTTTACAAGCAGCTCCACCTTTCAAGCAAAGGCGTAAACGAAGCATTTTTTCAGAGCTAGATATTTGTTCGTTGTTGTGTACCATGTATTGGAACACGTTGGAAAAAAATAGCCCATTCTTGTATTTCCCCATAGAAATTTAGAATTTTCAGTTTTTCCAATTCCAAATTATGACGAAATGCTATTTTTAGCTCTTCAATTTTTAAGCCATTTTTTAGACGAGGGAGCTCTTTATGCTACTATTTCGTCGTAAGCTTCCTCAATTTCCAAATTAAAATATTTTGAAAGATCGCTGCTGTACGCGTTTCTAAACAGCGTTTTCAAATATGCTGATTGATCAGAGTTGACAACCACTTCGAAACTCAAGTCAGCCATTTGGTTTCGAAGGTTCTCAATTTTCCTTCCAAAAATAGCAAGCACGGCAGTTGAGTATCCCTTTGAATCGCAATTAAAGGATTTTTGCGTATAGTCTTTTGCTGTTACGGCTTATGTATCCTGTTCCTTATTCTCAGCATGGGGCTTTATTACACTCAATTATTGAGTTTATTGTCGCTTGAGCTCAAAATATTGAGGCTTGAATGGACCAAAATATGATTAGTAAAAGTTATTGCAGCGCTGCGTCACTTATTCCTTACCTCGGGTGGGAGGCAATAAGTGAAAGGCACTGCTATTTTACTTGAAATATTTCCTTTTATTTTCTTTTATCCCTTACCACTGGTGGGGGGAAGTAAAAAATATAAACAATAAGAATGTTTTCTGGCTGAGATTGTATTTCAAATTTTATTTTTCTTGAGCAGCTCCTTTTATACAAAATTCTTAGCCCATGTTTTAAAATTAATTATCAGACCAACGCATAACTCATAATAAGTGCGTTGGTCTTATCTAAAAGTACGTATATTTTATCAGCAAATGCATTTATATACATTTGCAAGTGTGCATCTACTGCATTTCTACCCTGCCAACCACGGCTACCATCTTGTATGAAATATTTCAATACAACTACACATCTTTTCTCTGTGCACTAACACCAACGCACATTTTCGGGTTATTTTTTGTCTACCTAAATGTGATGAAAAAAGTTTATTTCATCTCTTGATTTATTTGAATGAGCGAAGGAGAAAAAATAATTGTTAATAGTGCCAAAAGAAAATCCCAAAAAGGGTAATAAAAAAGCGATTGAAAGACGCATGTCGTTCGTGCTCGTACAATCGTAAAGGAGGCTCGTACAACAAGAAGGTAAATAAGTGAATTTTATGTGATTTTTTTTAAAATAATTTTCAAATAATTACTTTATTTGTTTTTACAACATTGGAAATCCGAATGAATTGGAACAAGCAACAGCAGAAATATCATCAGAAGCAGCAAATATCAATTGTTAAGTAAGTATGTGAAAAAACTGTGTGTACTTTGAAATTGGACTGCGCAGTCCAATATAATACCCAAAAATAAATACACACATATGTACATATGTATTTTATGCGTTTAAGGCGGCCTGCACAATCCAATATAATATGTGAAAACAAATGTTTGTTTTATATTTTAAATGATCAAATAATATTACCTTTTCTTTCAGAGTAAATTCTATTTGTATTTAATATATTTTATTTTTTCAGATAATATTAATCTTTTCTTTCAGATATTATTATCATTTTATACAATTAATCTTTTTTTTCTTTTAGATATTACAAATTCAATGTAATTATTATTTATTTTCAGGTTTTAGTAACCTTTATTTTATTTCAGGTATTTGTCTTTCATAATCTTTTTCACTCTTTTATTTTCAGCCACTTTAACCACTGTTTATCTGGTTTTTTACCCGCTCATGGTTGGCAGGGCATTTATTTGTTTACATAAGTATGCATGTGTATGTGTGTGTGTGACTAAGGCACTTGAGATTTATCATGAAGAGTACAATAACCACCATAAGGGTTGTTTTTCTGTATTGTATTCTTATTACTTATGATATTGATATCAACACCCGCGCCGTTAGTTCTGCTTTGTTTAGGTCATGTTGTCCGGATGGACGAAAACACTCCAGCTCTGAAAGTATTCGACGCAGTACCCGCCGGGAGAAGCAGAGGAAGAGGAAGACTTCCACTCCGTTGGAAGGACCAAGTGGAGAAAACCAGGCTTCGCTTGGGATATCCAATTGGCGCCACGTAGCGAAAAGAAGAAACGACTGGCGCGCGGTTGTTAACTCGGCTATAATCGCGTAAGCGGTGTCTACGCCAATTAAGAAGAAGAAGGTTCTTATTACATATTTTTCTTTTATTTACTGCATTTTTTTATGTATGTATGTATGTATATTAATATGTAAATAGATATGTATTTATATTTAGTAGAATTTCGGCTTTGCTAATAAGTAAGCATGTTCAATGATATTTGAACATATTGCCAAGGGAAAGAAATGATTATTTAAAATTAGAGGACTGTATATGGATATGTATGTGTATGATATTTCTTAACTTATTTTGTTCAATATAATGCCATGTTCAATTTTGAACACCCCTCACAACCTTTCTACGAAGAGAAGATGAAAGAATATCGAAAAATGAATGAAAAAAGAGAAATAACACTTACCTATCCCAACTATCAGAAATAATGTCAATTGACTACAGATGCTTCGAACCACGTAATCGCAGCAGTACTCGAACAGGACGGAAAGCCAATCACTTTTATTTCAGGAATATTAACCAACACAGAGGTGAATTATGAAGCAGACGAAAAAGAGATGCTAGCGATTATATAGGTCACTTGAATCATTACCTAACTACTTATATGACACAGGTGAAATTAACGTACGCATTAAGCAACAAAAGTGACAATTCCAAACTTAAAAGATGGAAGAGAAGGAATATGATTAGAGCAATATGATCCGACCCGAGTACTATCATTCACTCCTATGAATGAACGTCTAGCCACAATCCGCATCAAAGCCAGGTTCTTCAACATATCGCTGATTTGCGCCCACGCCCTGACGGAAGAGAAGGATGATGTGACCAAAGATGCCTTTTATGAGTGCTTGGAGCGCACTTATGAGAGATGCCCCCGCCACGATGTCAAAATCGTGTTTGGCAACTTTAACGCCAGGGTGGGCAAAGAAGGTATCTTTGGAACTACGGTCGGTAAATTCAGCCTCCACGAGGAAACATCCCCAAATGGGTTGAGGCTGATCGACTTCGCTGGGCCCGAAATATGGTTATCTGTAGTACTAGATTCCAGCATAAGAAGATTCATCAAGCTACCTGGCAATCTCCGGATCGAAAAACCACCAACCAGATCGATCCAGTGTTTTAGATGTGCGTGCGCTCCGAGGTCCTAACATCGACTCGGACCACTATATTGTTGCAGCCAAGATTCGCACCCGTCTCTGTGCAGCAAAAAACGCACGCCAACAAACACAAGGAAGCTTCGACGTCGAGAAGCTGCAGTCACAACAGACAGCCGAACGATTTTTTACTCAGCTTGCACTCCTGCTCTCTGAGAGCACTCGTCAACAACTCGGTATAAGGGAACTGTGGGACGACATTTCAAACTCCTTACGTACAGCTGCAACCAAACCCGTTGGTTTTCGGAAAGTGCAAAGAACAGCTGGTACGACGAGGATTGCCGTGCCGCAGCGGAGAGAAAACAGGCTGCCTATTTCGCAACGTTGCGATCGACCGCGACACGTGCGGGATGGGATAGATACCGAGAGTTGAAGAGGGAAGCGAGACGCATTTGTAGACAGAAAAAGAAAGAGGCCGAAATGCGTGAGTACGAAGAGCTTGATAAGCTGGCCGACAGGGGTAATGCTCGAAAATTCTACGAAAAGATGCGGCGACTTACAGAAGGTTTCAAGACCGGAGCATACTCTTGTAGAACCCCTAAAGGTGATCTAGTCACCGATGACCAAAGCATACTTAAATTATGAAGGGAACACTTCTCCAGCCTGCTGAATGGCAGTGAACGTACAACGCCAGGGGATGGCGAACCCGATTCCCCAATCGATGACGATGGAGCAGACGTTCCATTGCCCGACCATGAAGAGGTTCGAATAGCAATTGCCCGCCTGAAGAACAACAAAGCGGCAGGGGCCGACGGATGCAGGTCGAGCTATTCAAACACGGCGGCGAAGAACTGATAAGGAGCATGCATCAGCTTCTTTGCAAAATATGGTCGGACGAAAGCATGCCCAACGATTGGAATTTAAGTGTGCTATGCCCAATCCTTAAAAAAGGAGACCTCACAATCTGCGCCAAATACCGTGGGATAAGCCTCCTCAACATCGCGTATAAGGTTCTATCAAGCGTATTGTGTGAAAGATTAAGGCCCACCGTCAACAAACTGAATAGACCTTGTCAGTGTGGCTTTAGACCTGGCAAATCAACAACCGACCAGATATTCGCTATGCGCCAAATCTTGGAAAAGACCCGTGAAAGGAGAATCGACACGCACCACCTATTTGTCGATTTCAAAGCTGCTTTCGACAGCACGAAAAGGAGCTGCCTCTATGACGCGATATCTGAATTTGGTATCCCCACAAAACTAATACGGCTGTGTAAACTGACGTTGAGCAGCACCAAAAGCTCCGTCAGGATCGGGAAGGACCTCTCCGAGCCGTTCGATACCAAACGAGGTTTCAGACAAGGCGACTCCCTATCGTGCGACTTCTTCAATCTGCTGCTGGAGAAAATTATTCGAGCTGCAGAACTTAGTCGAGCAGGTACAATCTTTTATAAGAGTGTACAGCTGCTGGCGTATGCCGATTATATTGATATCATCGGCCACAACACCCGCGCCGTTAGTTCTGGTTTCTCCAGACTAAACAAGGAAGCAATGCAAATGCGTCTGGCAGTGAACGAGGGCAAGACGAAATATCTCCTGCCATCAAACAAACAGTCGTCGCACTCGCGACTTGGCTCACACGTCACTGTTGACAGTCATAACTTTGAAGATGTAGATAATTTCGTCTATTTAGGAACCAGCATTAACACCACCAACAATGTCAGCCTGGAAATCCAACGCAGGATTACCCTTGCCAACAGGTGCTACTTCGGACTGAGTAGGCAATTGAAAAGTAAAGTCCTCTCTCGACAACCAAAAGCCAAACTCTATAAGTCGCTCATAATTCCCGTCCTGCTATATGGTGCAGAGGCTTGGACGATGACAACAACCGATGAGTCGACGTTGCGAGTTTTCGAGAGAAAAGTTCTGCGAAAGATTTATGGTCCTTTGGAAGTTGGCCACATCGATGGAGCGATGAGCTGTACGAGATATACGAAGACATTGACTTAGTTCAGCGAATTAAAAGACAGCGGCTACGCTGGCTAGGTCATGTTGCCCGGATGGACGAAAACACTCCAGCTCTGAAAGTATTCGACCCTGTACCCGCCGCGGTAAGCAGAGGAAGAGGAAGACCTCCACTCCGTTGGAAGGACCAAGTGGAGAAGGACCTGGCTTCGCTTGGGATATCCAATTGGCGCCACGTAGCGAAAAGAAGAAACGACTGGCGCGCTGTTGTTGACTCGGCTATAATCACGTAAGCGGTGCTAACGCCAATTAAGAAGAAGAAGAACTCAAAAATAGTATATAAGTTCACAATTTTAACAATAAAATCAGAATGAAATAGTTCTCAGCTTAAATAAGTCTTTATTTTCCCCCCACCAGTGGTAAGGATTTAAAGAATCATATTTAAGTTTAAAGTTTGATCTTGCAAATCAGAGAGTCAAACGTGAACTCTCACAGTACGGTATTTTTCTGCACATTTTGGTCCTTCGAGCCGGATAGTTGGCTCAGCCAAAGAAAAGACCTGTATAAAGAAAATACAGGCAAGAGAAAGTGCTGTAAGAAAGAAAATACAGGCAAGTTTAACGAGCCTAAGAACAGTGCTCAGCCAACTAAAAAAGACCTATATAAAAAAAAAATATAGGCAGGAAGAGAAAACTTTAATTAGAGATAATACTCAAAAAATACAATATGTTCAAAATCGAACGAAATTCCAAAGTGATGGATACAGGGGCAAGAGCGTATAGCCTAACCGAAAACGTAATAGATCTTTTATTGCAAACAATTGAAAAAAGATCAGAAAAAATTTAATTTATTATTGAAGAGGCAAAATCAAATATATAGTATATATTGCCGATGAAGCTGTACTTGAAAGGTATG
Organism: Bactrocera zonata; assembly: GCA_037783105.1. NCBI lineage: Eukaryota > Metazoa > Arthropoda > Insecta > Diptera > Tephritidae > Bactrocera > Bactrocera zonata. The sequence goes on along the minus strand of JBAWJQ010006667.1, from coordinate 105,658 downwards.
AAAATCGGATGCAAAATTTATAGAATCTCGTGGAGAAAAATATAGATGAAATGACATATATATGGGGTATTCCATACCAAATCGACCACTTTTGAACCCGACCCCTTTAGATTTTGCTGAAACTTATCCATCCTTTTCTACCCTTTGAAAAACATTTTTGAGAATTTTTTCAAAATTTTTTGTTCAACTTCAAAAAAGTTATGAATTTTTTACAAAAATGGCTTTTTTATTTTCAAATAGTCATAACTTTTGTAGAAATTGACTTTTGGGGAACTTTTTTTTTTTAAATTTTTGTTTTTGAATAAACTTGTCAAAAAAATACACAAAAAAATTAAACACGATCAATTATATAAAATAATCGGTCTTTTTAAGTAAAATCGTAATTTTCTTACAAAATCTAAGGAACAAGATATTTTTTAAAGTAGTTGGTAGCGAGATATAAATTTTTCTATGTGATAATAAGAAAAAATAGAAAACTGTATGTAGGAGGACCTTCCCGTTACAATTAAAAACTCATATTTGGATAGGCTTTTCTAGAGGTGTCTAGGAACCTATTTTTCCGTGTACCAATCGAAGAAAAAATAATTTTTTTTTTAATCACCCTAATGTACGTTGATACCAAAGGACATTCAGTACGCATCAATATATTTAGTTTTATTATACTTAAGAATATTCAACATATTAGATAAGATATGAAACTGTGTAATTCTCACTATTTTGAAAACACATACAGTCCACTAAAATTGAATAATTACTTTTTCCCTCGGCAATATGTTCAAATATATTGAACAAGCTTATCTTCGCCAATGCTGAGGCGGTACAAAGCAAATACATAAACAAACGCATAAACACACATATGTACATATATGAGGCACGTATGCATTTATATGCAATACGCATGCACTCAAGAAATGTAATATAAACATATTAACTAAGGCTTAGGCAATTGATTACAAATGCACTTGTGCACTTAAAAACAGCCCAAACCATACAACATAAATTACATAACATCACACACACACACATGTATTGTATTGTACAGTTGAAAGCAACCCCATGTGGTATGCCGTAAATATACATATGTTTAATTAGATAAGTAAGAGCTCTAAAATAGTATATAAGGTTCACAATTTTATCAATAATATCAGAATGAATAAGTTCTCCCTCGAAATAAGACTTTTCATTTCCCCTCATCAGTGGTAAGGAATGACAAATTCTTTTTGAGGATGTTTGACACCACAAATCAAACAATCCTAGACTACTCGCACTCTCAACTAGCACGAATAGATTCAGGACCGACAATATTAGAGACAGGATCGTTCAAAATTATACATCTAATACAAGAATGATAGAATATATGATTACGATGACCGCCATTACGAAACGTCATAGTTCCGTGTTGAGAAGAACAAGAGTGAAAAACTGTCAAATGGCTTGCAAATTGTAAACAGAAAAGTAAACACTTTTGTAAATTCGCAAAATATTATTAATTCTTTCGATTTTATTGAAAAGTTTTAGTGAAGCGATTGAATATTGTTGAGTGAAAAGATTTGAATCATTTCTAAAGAAATATATCGGCATATTGATAATAAAATTGTCTATTAAGTTGTGATTCAAATGGAGAAGACGTTTCTTGTGTTGTATATAAATATATACATATATTATAAGTTCAGATGTATGAAATTATGATAAAAGAATTGTGAAATTATATTGAAGATATATTTGTAACATATTTTTAACCTACCGTCAACTAATTCCAAATGAAGTGAATGATTAAATCAATTGTGTTTATGATATTTCAGTCTTTATTTTATTGTACATAAACAGATATTTATATATTTTCTCATATAAATATAAAAATAAATAAACTTAATCTATAAAACTAAAACTATTTTATTATTTTATTAAGTTTGCGTTTCTTTTTGTGGATTGATTCTTCCAATTCCTTGTTCAACTTTCTTATTTTAAAAAACATTCTAGCTCGGAAGAACAACTTTTTGATTCTATTGCTACTCTATTTATTGTGGATGTGCCTAAAACTACTTATATCTTTTCTCGCAACAATATTCTAAACATTCCACTGAAACTTTTCCTGCAAAGACGAATGAATTAATATTATTTTGGGAATTTCCAAAAGTGTTTACTTTTCTGTTTACAATATGTATGCATTTCTATGCTTGTTGTTGCGTTGAGAAGCAAAACTGTGACGTCACGAAATTGTTGCACAATGTATTTGTTTTTGTAAGAATTGTCAAGAGCTGAACCGAAAAAAACTAACTGTAAACTAGTGTCGTAATCTTATATTCTATCATTCTTACATCTAATACAACTTCAAGGCTATGACAACACCATTCGACATATAGAGACGACAACTAATGAGCTAACATATTTTCATCCCTTCCCAGTCAAGAAAATTATTTAAAAAGATGCAAAATAAATAAAGATATAAAAAAATCATTCAATTTCATAGGATCAGCTTGGAAATGGATTACAGGAAATCCTGACCATAGTCATTAGAATATTTTGATAGAAAAGATGAACAATGTTTTAGAAAATAACAACAGGCAAGTTGTAATAAATACACTAACAAACGAAAAAAAATTAATGAAATAATACAAAACACTAATAAAATATCCAAATTGGTGAAGGAAGAAATTGAAGTTGCAAATAAGTTAAATCTTCAACTAAATATAAATTAGAAATAATAAAGGTAGAACTAATTAACATAGCTTACGCCATCCATTCAGCAAATCGAATATATAAATTCCTATATTTTATCAGACAAAGAAATTTAAATTACAAAATAATTTTTAAGAAATGAAAACATACCATTTATAAACGTCGACGAAGTCTTAGAGACTGCCGAAATTAAAATTGCTTCCAATAGCGAAAACGTAATTTTATAATAAGTCTGCCTACAACGGAGAAAAACAATTGTAGAGCATTAGAAATAAGAGCGATAAAGAAAAGAATTAATAAATAAAAAACAATTTTCTGTTGAAAATCTTAAACAATATACATAATATTGATATAATTCCCAAATTACTTGATTTACTCAGTGACCACTTTATTAGTATGTACATAAATGGTAGTAGTTTTGTTTTATAAAGCTTAGTACCCAGCTCTCAAGAATTATAAAAACTTCATATAAAAAACCATTAAGAAATGGTCAAGAAAATTTCCTGCGGTAAATTTTCTTGTGCTAGTATGCAGCTCTGAAGAAATCTAGTAATACACTTTTTCAATAAAATGTATCGCATTTGCATTGCCGGTTTTGCGAAGAAACAGGAAACCAAAAATTGTGTATTGAAGGAAATTTAAAGTAATCATTAAATTTATCCTACAATTAGCTAAAAACATTATTATGAATTATAGCTAATTTTGAAATTTTGCATAAAACTTGCCAATCTTCATCCATTCCATAAATCGCAATGAAAATATGTACATATATACTTCCACACATACGTTTATTTTCTTTGTTTCGTTTCTCTTGTTATTCTAATGTGGATCATTCACAATGCGTAACTAGACGTCAAAATTACTTGACTGCAGCTCAAGAAATAAGGAATTTTTTTCTTGAGCAATTACTTAAGAGCTGGAAACGGACCTTTAGTTTGAACATTTTCCTTAAATATTAAACTACAATTATATTTTTTGTATAATTAATAATAAAATACATCATCAAAACTATGACAAAAAAATACATAATTTAGGGTATAATTATTGGCATATCTCCCTTCGATGTGGAGTAGCTGCCCTCGGTCGCTGGTATGAAACTTATTCGGTCCTGTTGCTGTCACACTTACTATCTGGAAAAGATCTTAACGAGATGTTTACCCGCGGTATAATCAGGATTACACGATCGAATGTATTTAACGGCGTTTATTCAAAGAGTGTATTCAAAATGGTGTTTGCATTACAAGCAAGCATAAAGAGGAAATGTACAGAAAGGATAACTTATTCCGAATTGCTTTCTTTGGTACGAACTAATCGTGTTGTTATAGGAATCGATTACTTTTAACACTGTTCGTCAACACGAGTAGGTCGTTCACATTATAATTGTTTAAAACCTTAAAGTCCTACAAATTTCTCATGTTTCAATTTACATAAATTCTTAGTTAGAACATCAGCTATCATTTCTTTAGTACATTTATACTATATTTCAATTCAATAATTCTCTTATTTATGACTTCTCATACAAAATGATACTCAATATCCACATGGTTGCTCTTGGAGTGGTGTATAGGATTTCTCGCTAGCTGGTGTGCGGTTAAGTGTCGCCTTAAACTCTTATCGGACCATTGGAACCACCTATGCCAATGCCTTTCAAAAGCTCCGTAGATATATTGCTTCCTTTGCTGCTGATGATAATGTGATGTACTCGGCTTCTATACTACTGAATGCCATGCTGTTTTGACGCTTACTTTCCCACGAGAACGCACCATAACCTATGAAAAATATACCACTGTATCTAAAAAATAAGGTGACATTTGAATTTAAACTGCGCGCGTAGAAGGATTTGGAGAATTATTTTTTTTTAGGTTGGTAGTACTGTCAGTCACATTTATGTATGTCAAATTTCATGTCAAAATATTCATTAGTGTTTGAGGTACATGTCGTTTTGTGAGCTGCTAAAAGTGAGTTTTTCGTTTTTTGCGATGTCGAAATTTGTTGAGCAAAGAATTTGCATTAAATTTTGTTTAAGGAATCAATTTTCTGCTGCGCATACGTTGAGGATGGTGCAGAAAGCCTTTGGTGATGAGGCTATGTCTAAAAAATGTTTGGAAGTGGTATAGTGAGTTCCGAGCCGGCCGTGAACGTGTCGAAGACGAAGAGCGTCCAGGGCGACCATCAACCTCAACCGACGAAGCTCATGTTCAACAAATCAAATATTTGGTGTCGCTTAACAATTAGAGACCTTGCTGATGAAGTTGGCATATCGAAAGGCTCAGCCTATACCATTTTGAAGGATGTTTTGGGCCTCAAGCGCGTCAAATCTCGACTGGTATCGAAAACATTGAATTTTTTGGAAAAAAGGCGTCGCGTTGAAGTGTGTGAAACGATGCTTTCCGACTACCAGGGTGTCATGAGATGCATTATAACTGGCGATGAGACTTGGATTTATGCTTACGACCCCGAAACAACCGATCAATCGAGCGAATATCGTGCCAAAAGAGAGCCGAGACCAAAAAAATCGCGCCAAAGTCGCTCAAAAATCAAGGTCATGTTAACTGTTTTCTTCGATTATCGTGGTGCTGTGCATTATGAATTCCTTCCAACCGGTCAAACAGTCAACAAGGAATATTATTTGAACGTTATGCGTCGTTTGCGTAACGCTATCCGCTTAAAAAGGACGGAATTGTGGAAAGACAATTCTTGGTTTTTACACCACGATAATGCACCATCCCATACTGCCCTCGTAATTCGTGATCATTTCGCCAAAAACTCAACCCATATCGTTCCGAAACCACCGTATTCACCTGATCTGGCGTCGTGCGACTTCTGGCTGTTCACCAAGCTCAAAAGACCGCTCCGGGGACACCGTTTTTATACGATAGAGGAGATTCAAGCCGCAGCGAAGACGGAACTGAAGGCCATCCCGGAAAGTGACTACAACCAGTGTTTCGAAGATTGCAAAATTCGTTGGCATAAGTGCATTGCATCGGGAGGGGATTACTTTGAAGGGGATGAAATTGATTTGGAAGAATAAATAAAGAATTTTCAAAATAAACACAATGTCCTCTTATTTTTTGGGCACATGATGTGTGTGATGTATGTACTGTTGCTGCCCGTACGACAGTATACTAATTTGTAATGCGCTGTTATGGATACAAGGTGCGTACCAAAGTAAACAGGACTTTTTGAATCTAGTGCCTCTTGGTGGCGCCATCTATATGTCGACAGGTGCGTTAGAATCTGCTATTGTCCAGTTCATGGCATTTCATCGATTAGAAGTGAAGTTATTGCCTTTAAAGTGTCACTATGTGTTATCGGTGCCAAAATGAGCTTCGAAGAAAGAGCCAACATTAAATTTTGTTTTAAAATTTGTAAAACTTTTAACGAAATGTTTCAATTGATGAAACAAGTTTATGGCGATGATTGTCTATCCCCTAGCAGAGTGCACGAATGGTTTCAACGTTTTCAAAGTGGTCGTGAGGACACAAACGACGATCAACATGTAGGCCAACCAAAATCCGTGATCCCCGGAAATTCCATCGAAATTCATACGTGAATTCATAAAAAATAAGCCGAAATCATTATTGAAATTTATGGAAATGGAATTAAACATCTCCAAAACATCGATTTACCGCATTTTGACCGAACATTTGGGCTTACGAAAGGTGTGTGCTCAGTTGTTCCGCACAAGTTGACTTACGACCAAAAATCACATTTTAACTATTAACCACTCCGCGTATTCACCTGATATGGCACCGTGCGACTTCTTCCTTTTCGGAAAAATACATTTGCCTATGAAAGGAAAGCGAAATGCAGACGTAGAGGCCATTCAAAAGTCTTGCACCGGCATACTGGCGGCCATTCCGGCCAATGAGCTAAATCACTCGTTCGACATGCTTTTGGAACGTGCAAAAAGTTCTATTGAAGCGGAAGGAGACTATTTTGCATAAAATAAATTGATTTTGCCGAAAAAAAACATTTGTTCTGTTTTTTTAAGTCCTGTTTACTTTTAAATTCTCATTGTAAGTATCGTAAAATACGCTTGATATCTGCTTCGTGTTCTTTGTGAGGATCTTGATTCCTCCGAGCCAACTTCGCGATTGAATGTAATATGTCAGGTCTCATGCAAATGGCAAATGCACCTATTTCTGACTGATATTTTTTCACGTTGTCTTCCATATCTAATGGTATTTTCGTCGATCGACATGACCTGAAGTCAATTCCTTTCACGATTTCATCCAATTTCTGGGTTCATTCTCCTCCTGATTGTTCCGTATGTCATTTTATTCTCTGTGTATAGTTTACACCATCTTTTTGCTACTAAACGTGTCTTGAATCTTTCCGCTTCATCATTTTTATCATGACAGTAAACACCCATTTGAACCCAATTGCCTTCTGGTTATTTAGTAAGTCGACAAATTTTCACGTTTTATTTCGCACTAGGGAATCGGGAATCGGGAATCGGGAGGATGGAGTCATGTGTAGAAGTTCACGCAAGTGAGGAAAGTTCTCTGATCGCCATTCACTTGGGAGTGGCCAGAAACGATTCTTTTACATATGACTCAAGCAGCTCACGACTTCCGGTCTTTGACCAAGTATCTTTTGGGTAGCCTAAGAACATCCGTTTGAAGGCGAGCTAAAGTGAGAAGGCGAAATATTCCCTACTTAGGGTTGTGCGCTGGGTTTGGGACCCGCCGCGTAGAAAACACCCCCAATGAAAAACAAACAACAGCCTCGGATAAGTTTTTGATGACGACCATGGCAAGCAAAAAAAGGACTATGATTTGAAGGCATGCACCTGGAATGTCCGGTCCCTTAATTGGGAAGGTGCCGCTGCCCAGCTGGTTGATGTCCTCGTGAAAATAAAGGCTAACATCACCGCCGTCCAAGAAATGCGGCGAACGGGACAAGCACAGAGACAAGTAGGTCCTTGTGGCATTTACTACAGTAGCCATATAAAGGAGCGCAAGTTTGGTGTTGGATTCGTGGTGGGAGAGAGACTCCGTCGCCGAGTACTATCATTCACTCCTATGAATGAACGTCTAGCCACAATCCGCATCAAAGCGAGGTTCTTCAACATATTGCTGATTTGCGCCCACGCCCCGACGGAAGAGAAGAACGATATGACCAAAGATGCCTTTTATGAGTGCTTGGAGCGCACTTATGAGAGATGCCCCCGCCACGATGTCAAAATCGTGCTTGGCGACTTTAACACCAGGGTGGGCAAAGAAGGTATCTTTGGCACTACGGTCGGTAAATTCAGCCTCCACGAGGAAACATCCCCAAATGGGTTGAGGCTGATCGACTTCACCGGGGCCCTAAATATGGATGGTTATCTGTAGTACTAGATTCCAGCATAAGAAGATTCATCAAGCTACCTGGCAGTCTCCGGATCCAGATCGATCATGTTGTGGTAGACGGAAGACACGGTGCGTGCGCTCCGAGGTCCTAACATCGACTCGGACCACTATATTGTTGCAGCCAAGATTCCCACCCGTCTCTGTGCAGCAAAAAACGCACGCCAACAAACACAAGGAAGGTTCGACGTCGAGAAGCTGCAGTCACAACAGACAGCCGAACGATTTTTTACTCGGCGTGCACTCCTGCTCTCTGAGAGCAGTCGTCAACAACTCGGTATAAGGGAACTGTGGGACGGCATTTCAAACTCCTTACGTACAGCTGCAACCGAAACCATTGGTTTTCGGAAAGTGCAAAAGAACGGCTGGTACGACGAGGGGTGCCGTGTCGCAGCGGAGAGAAAACAGGCTGCCAACCTCGCAACGTTGCGATCGACCACAACACGTGCGGGATGGGATAGTTACCGAGAGTTGAAGAGGGAAGCGAGACGCATTTGTAGACAGAAAAAGAAAGAGGCCGAAATGCGTGAGTACGAAGAGCTTGATAAGCTGGCCGACAGGGGTAATGCTCGAAAATTCTACGAAAAGATGCGGCGGCTTACAGAAGGTTTCAAGACCGGAGCATACTTTTGTAGAACCACCGATGCCCAGATGATATTGATATCATCGGCCACAACACCCGCGCCGTTAGTTCTGCTTTCTCCAGACTGAACAAGGAAGCAACGCAAATGGGTCTGGCAGTGAACGAGGCCAACCCGAAATATCTCCTGTCATCAAACAAACAGTCGTCGCACTCGCGACTTGGCTCACACGTCACTGTTGACAGTCATAACTTTGAAGACGTAGATAATTTCGTCTATTTAGGAACCAGCATTAACACTCAATATATTTTTTTATTTTTAACGCAGAGGAGTTCTACGCTAAAGTACTTCAGTCACCCCGGGTATTCGCTCGGCCAGTATTATTTTTTTAGAGCGCGGCCGAAGGCCGCCGACGAAAAAAGAAGTACTACGCGAAAGTGCTTCAGTCACCCCGGTTATTCGCTCGACCAGGGTTATTTTTTTAGAGCGCGGCCGAAGGCCGCCAACGCAGAAAGAAGTACCACGCGAAAGTACTTCAGTCACCCCGGGTATTCGCTCGACCAGGGTTATTTTTTTAAACCGCGGCCGAAGGCCGCCAACGCAGAAAGAAGTACTACGGAAAAGTACTTGAGTCACCCCGGGTATTCGCTCGACCAGGGTTATTTTTTTTATAGCGCGGCCGAAGTCAGCCAATGCAGAAAGAAATAATACGCGATAGTACTTCAGTCACCCTAGGTATTCGCTCGGCCAGGGTTATTTTTTAGAGCGCGGCCGAAAGCCGCCAACGCAGAAAGGAGTATTACGCGATAGTACTTCAGTCACCCCGGGTATTCGCTTGGCCAGGGTTATTTTTTTAGAGCGCGGCCGATAGCCGCCAACGCAGAAAGAAGTAATACGCGAAAGTACTTCAGTCACCCCGGGTATTCGCTCGACCAGGGTTATTTTTTTAGATCGCGGCCGACGGCCGCCAACGCAGAAAGGAGTATTACGCGATAGTACTTCAGTCACCACGGGTATTCGCTTGGCCAGGGTTATTTTTTTAGAGCGCGGCCGATAGCCGCCAACGCTGAAAGAAGTAATACGCGAAAGTATTTCAGTCACCCCGGGTATTCGCTCGAACAGGGTTATTTATTTAGGGCGCTACCGAAGGCCGCCAACGCAGAAAGAAGTAATACGCGAAAGTACTTCAGTCACCCCGGGTATTCCCTCGACCAGGGTTATTTTTTTAGAGGGCGGCCTAAGTCCGCCAATGCAGAAAGAAGTGGGACGCGAATGGACTAATGTTTACCTTGGTGTGGGATCGGCCAATGCACAAAGCAAATCTAAAAGTTACTTTTATGTTTAATAGGGTATATCATTCTCTTTAAACTGCATTTACTCCAATTTAATTTTTGAGTATACTTGAAGGAAAAATATTGCTAATAATCATTATGATCCTTTTCTTAAATTATTAGATGCAATTAAACATACGTATAAGCCTTAAAAATTTTTTTTATTACAATGGAAAATTTATTTTATATGTTATTTCTTTCCTGCGTTTGAGTTTTTATATTCATTTTTATTCTTTTGATCAATGTGTAATTATGGCAACACTTAGTAGCTTTCAACACAGAATACTTTTGTTATTGTGCATGTAATGAAATGTGTATAAAATATAAAAGGCTTATTTTAAGCAAATATGTAAATAATTAATAAAAAATAAATATGTAGAAACAATGTAATGAAGTGTAAGTGCATAAAAAGTGCATAATATGAATTAAATAATTACTAGAAATCGAGAAATTGCAATATGAAATTTTCAAAATTTTCAACTTTAAATGCAAATATCTCGAAAACTCAAAGTTTGCGGTGGCAACAATTATATATTTTCTTAATCTGGAGCATCAGCCTTATCCAACCATACCACTTTTAACCATGAAATCGTGGGATGGTATACTAAAGCCCACCCTATAGGTTTACTTCTGGCATCCCGCCTTTTCTGAAATCAGCTGTCAGAAATTCCCTGATCTCCTTCGCTGTCAAATAATCATGGTTGCGGTCAAAGTGTATTCAACAAAGTGAACTAAGTATTTGACTTACGCTTATTTGACAATAAAATAGTAAACAATTCATGTATTTGTTTATATTAACCCGTGTGTTTTTTTTTTTTATCTTGAACAATATGAAGCCACTTGCTTTACGTACATACATATATATGATAAATATAAACGTAATAGAAATAGAGACAACCAATTTATTTGTTCTCAACGTTATAATGAATTCATATTTATTTAACAAACAATTACATACGTGTATAAATGCAACATTATTCACAAATTTTATTGTAACTATATATATACATACATACGTCGTAACCAGTACCCCGCCAAACTATTAGAAACTGTATACAGATGTTTATGCGACTCTTTAATTATAATAGTTATTATAATTCTTTCATATAGTTCATTCCAAAGCAAACAAGTTTGTCTTGAGACCTGATCAATAATAAAAACGTAAAATTTCTATTTATCAAAATGTGAGGGTTTCTTACTTTTTTTCTTGAAGATTGGGAAGTAAGTTTAATGAGGGTGCTGCATCGGGGCTTAGTCGTCTTCTTTTAAGTTGAGATTCTTTTATTTCCTCCGCCTTAAAATGTAGCCCACATATTCTCGATGACAAACTGAGTTGTACGCCACATACTTTTTCCCATTCCCTCCCTTGCGATTTGTCAGTTGGAGCACAAAACATTGGTAAGTTGCTTCCATGAGTTGTTTTGCATAGGCAACACGTATTCGGCATTTTATTCAGTTATTTAAAAAAATATTGTTTTTCGTTTTGAAATTTGCTTACTTTTGAATTTCCGAATTTGAATTTTTGAATAAATGTAAGGGTTAAGTCAATGACAACATTCATGTCAAATAAGCGTAAAGAAAAATTAAATGTCATATACTTATAGCGGGATTCTGTAACCAGTCTCTAGTCTCTATTTGAGACATTTTGAGACAAAGTATCAATTTGATACTAGTTACTATTCACTAAACAGTCTCTAGCGTTAGTCTCAAAATATTGAGACCTGGTGGTTAGCTGGTCACAAAACTAAAATGAACTCTTGCTGCCATTTTCAATGTACTGAATAGAGATTATCATATATATTAATCGATTGTCGTTTTTTTACATTTTGTAAGCAATTCAAACACGAAAAGGTTAAAAGTAAATAAATTTTATATAAATTTCGTAAATATTATGAAACAAAGTCAACATATATTTTTATTTTTATTGATAATTATGTTTTTTGACTATGTTATAGAAAAGTTAATATTTGTTATCGACATATTTATTATCATTCAAGTGTAAAAACATCTCTGAATAATGAAATGTAATAGATTTTGAGACTGTCACTTACAGAATAGCAAAATCGTCTCAAGTCTCAAAAACTGTCTCTAACTCAAAATCTCAAATTTAGAGACTTGATATGTCTCACGTTACAGAATCGCACGGTTAGTTCACTTTGTTGAATACACTTTGGTTGCGGTCACGCTGGTTTTGATGGGTATTACCTCCATCTTGCAGGGTTTGTTTCCAACGACAAAAAAATTTAACGTTTAAACACAGTGTTATTGTTATGTTTTTTGGCTTGTGTTTTTTGAGGAGAGGTTATTCTAATTTAATAAATAAAATGGAGTATCCCATAGCACGGAAAGATTTTTCATATGTGGATAAATTCCATGGTGTTGAATTGTTTGATGTTTACCGATGGTTAGAAGATCCAAATGCAGACGAAACAAAAACATTTATTGAAAAGCAAAATAAAATTAGTAGAAAATTTATTGAAGAAGGGAGTGATAGATATCGCATTGAAAAAAAACTGACAAAATTATGGAACTATCCTAAATATAGCTGCCCAACGAAGCATGGAGATTATTATTACTTTTATGTTAACACTGGATTGCAGAACCATAAGTAAAATTTTTTTTAAATTAAATCTGTTTATTATAAAATATATGGTGTTTCTAGTGTTCTATTTCAACAAAAGCATCTTATGGATGAACCGAAGGTTTTCTTAGATCCCAACAAATGGTCTGAGGATGGAACAATCGCTTTATCTCAAAAGTCATTTTCTGAGGATGGAAATTACATGGCGTATGGTATAAGCGAAAATGGGTCAGACTGGTTAAAGATAAAAATTCGTAATGTTAAGTCTGGAGAGGACCTCAAAGAGACGTTAGAAAAAGTAAAATTTAGTGAAATTTCTTGGACTCTTGATAACAAGGGCTTTTTTTATGCCGTATGTCATCCGTATAATTATTTGGACGTATCCAACAAATTATAAATATATTACAGAAATATGATCAAGACGAAAGTGCAGATGGGGCAGAAGTTAAACAAAATGAAAATCAAAAGCTTTATTATCATTATGTGGGTAAACAACAGAACGAAGATATCCTTGTCGCAGAATTTCCTGAGGAACCCTCTTGGCGAATGTGAGTAATTTCTTATTTTAATATGGTAGATCTAGAAATACTGTAAACCTACAGTCTATTTCGTAAAACAATGTACTGACTTATTAAAGCAATTTACCATAATTCGTTGGGATAAGGTTAAAATAGGCATTGGTAAAAACGTTGACTGGGATTTAGAATAGCATCCGCCAATTTCCGGTTTAAAAGAGGTATGTACGCATAGGGGAGGTCCTCTAAATCAAGAATACATATACACTTGTGCTCACATAATTAGGCCACACAGTCGTTATGGTGTACAAATTCATAAATGTTGAATTTTATTGATAATTGGAAACAAATGTTTCACAAATTTAAAATAAATTGCTTAACTTTATTGTATTTATAGTTTTTTAAAGCTAAATTTTAATTTAAAATCAAAAACCTGTTTTCTTCTTCATTGGTATGTATTTTTCGTGCTCATATAATTAGCCACCCGCAATAATAAACTTTCGGATAAAAGAATTCGTTGTTTGGTTCAAAAAAACTTTCCTTATTTAGACTAATATTTTATTAGGAAACTCTTTTGCAAAATTACTTCCCTGCAGGGTTGGCTCATTGTACAGATAAGTGTGATACATTGGTCCGGAGTAATTTTGCTCCATTCTTTCTATAAAATTTGCCACAATATAGCCCTATTTGACGGTTTTCTCGGCGCAACTGCCCTTTTAATAATCCACCATAGATTCTCTATAGAATTTAAATCCGGGTTTTGGTCACGCCACTCAAGACACTTGATGAGGTTCGTCGCAAGCCAGTCCTTAACGACCCTGGAGCAGAGCTTTGGGTCGTTATCCTGGAGGTAAAGCATCGGCGTAATTTCCCTTTAAATGTTCTACTAGAATGTGTTTGCACATACTGTCAGTCATTTTGTCCTCTACTTGTACAAGGACGTGTCCTAATCCGGGCACGATTCCGATACTTTGGCGGAGGGGTAAAAAACCGAATTTCCGTATAAATGAGATATGTACGGATAGGGGAGCTTCTCCAGAGGAGGAATATCCAAAAATAAAAAAAAAACTAATATTTTTTGAAATATTCACGTTTAAAAATTCAAAAATTTGCACTAAGAAAACATGTTATTCTCTATGTTTCACTAAATTTTTTCGAGTTCTTTACACTGTATATTTAAATATACACTCTAAGCTTTGAAATAAGCTTACATTTCACAATTATTTTGCAATTTTTCAACTAAATTTAGTAATTTAAAAATTACTTGTCAAATTTATGGCTGAAAAGTTTAGAGAGCTTATATTTACAAGGAAAACCAGCATTGCCACACCTTAAAAACCAAAAGTGAAGGATTTTTCAGCGTTTCACAGCGTTTTCTTTGTCTCTACTTTCGAGTGATTCTTTTTTCTTTATTAACTATAAAAAAACTATAAAGAAGATTTTTCAAGCTAAAATTGAATATGTGAACACTTTTCCATATACATACATATATGAATATATGAATAATATGTGATTTATATTTAATAAACACATAAGTAAAATCGTGTGATAACATTATAATATTATATATGTTTATGATTGTAATATGGGCAAATCCTGCGTTACGAACCCCACATTCCTACGCGTTTTCGGATTGAAATATAACAATTTTTTGGTCTTTCAAAAGACATACCTTCAAGTTATACACAGTGTTTAGCGGGATTTTAGTGTACTTTCGAATGTCATCAAAATATTTTTTGTAACAGGTTTAAGCTGGGAAAAATTTGATCTCAAAGTATTGTTACGCACGCTACAAAAAATGGAAGTAGCTTTGAAGGTTGAGGTATGTTTTCGTAATTTTTAGCAAATTTTGTATAATAAAGCACACCAAATGAAATACCTTAAAGAAAGATGAATATAAGAGAATTCTAAAATAACTTACTTGCAGCCAAAAAATTTTGTAGTTTTTTTATCAATGGCCGTGAACCCAACGTTACGCACGCTACGTTGCGCACGCTACATTTTTTCCAGTAGTATATAAATAAAAACAAATGTATTTATTTTAACAAAACAATTTATACTCTTTTTTAATAAGATTTTTTAATTCATATTTTACGTTTATAAATTAATTTATAAATGTATATATGTTTATAAATAAATTTTATGTTTTGCTGAATCTGCCGTTAGTGCTATTTCGAGCTCATTTTCATTAACAAATGAAAAATAGTGGTTGCTTTTTATTCCGGGAATGCTCTTAACGTTAGCCCATCTCTCCGAAAGAAATGCAGTTGTATTTTTTATATAAGTACTACTTACATATAAAACAAAAATACCATTTATATTAATTTTTGCCAATTTAAAAAAATCATGGGCGTTTTTAAGAACAATATTCTGAGCTTTTACCATTTGCCAAATTTTTCTCTTTATGACAGCTCCAATTCCGTCTACTGCACCCTTTCCGTGAGCAGTTGCAAAAAAATTCCACTCAAAGTTGGTCAAATCTAATTTTTCTTTAAAAAACGGTATAATACTCAAAATGAATTTGTTTTTAAATTGACTTGCACAGCCATCAGAAAATAAAAATAACTTCGAAATAGCGTTTTGTTCTTTAAGTTTCTTTACAATTAACTGGAGAAAGCAATAAACATCATATTTATTGTGTGACAGTTGATCGCTCGTAATAGCAAATGATCTTGTGCAGTTGTGCAACCAGGCAACACAAGTAAAAATGGTAACTTGGGAGTAACTAAAATGTTCAGACTGAATTTCATTTTGATTGAGGAGCCTATTGTTTTCCGCAAAATCGACTTGCAGAACAGCTTCATCTTGTTTAATAGATGTTTTTCGGTCTTGAAAGTATTTTTGTTGAGTCCTTTTAACGTAAGTATGCAGTTTAAAGGAAGGTAACTGAGATTCCAATTCATTAATCAAATCAGTTATTGGTCCTTTCGTATAACTAATGATGATGCGTTTATCAACGATTCTCCAATGCTTTCATTTAGTAAGCTCTTCGAGTTGATTAATGTAAATCAAAGGGACGAAAGCGTCTGTAATGTCTTTAATGCACTTGTTTCATTCATTCCTCATACAAACTTCATTGGTTTCGTCATAACACACTTTTCTTAAAAAATTGCCGAAGTTAGATGGGAACATACGAAAAATGCCAAACATAGCTTCCAATAAAAATGAAAAATTGGCGTGGTACTGGCAAACACACATGTTATGTGGAAGCTTACTAGACAATTCCACGTGTTTTGTCGGTTGTTATGAAATTTAGTACGTGAAATATTTGTTCCAGGAAACGTTGCTTTAAACAATTCATATGCTTCTTTAATTGTCATAATCATGAATCTTTTAGATATTGGAAGGTTGTTTGATTTTGATATAAGTGTGAACTTTCTTCCGGCAGTTTCCGTAGAGATGTCATCATTAGTGTAAAACTCATAAATCAATTTAACATTTTTGTCAACCGTATTTTTTGTTTGAGCTTCTTCTTCCTCTTTCAAGTATTTTTCTGTAAGCATTCTAAGAATTTCCTTTTTTTTTGTTAATGTCTTTTGGTAACGCTAATTCCACTTTTTTTAAGGCCTTGTAAAGGGTATTTTTGCACTTATATGCACCATCCAACGATATTATTGGTTGCTCTTGTTGTTTTTGTTCCTTTATTTTCTTTCTATAAATTTGCATACGGTTTCGGTGGTCAGCTTTTTACTTTTTTTGATAATGAATCATCATTTTTAAGTTTTTCTTTAAGATTTTTTCTATAAATTTTCATTCTTTTCGCATTTTTTAAACGTTCTATTTGTGTTAAGTTTTCACTGGATTGTATTTTTTTGCGATATTTTCAAATACGCTCTGCACCCGTTTTCATTTTTTCAACTGTTATTATTAAATATTATACTGTAAACAAACAATTTTCTGTGATACCAATATGCCGATAATCTAAAATGACACTGAAAGATAATTGCAAATGATTCAAACGAAACCAAAGGCGAGACAACGTGAAATTTACCGTTTAAAAAAATAATCGCTAATCGGTATAATTATAGTAGGCTAAGAATAGTAGGCGAAGAATAGATTTAAGAAGCGAAGTGAAAAGAAAACAGAATAAAAATTGCAAAGGTTTCTATTGTAATTTTTGTGAGAACTCAAATCTTTACGCACGCCACAGAAATGAATATGCTGTAATTTTTTGGTTTTTAATTGTAGAATGAAAATTTTTTTTCTTAAAAGCAGGATATTTATTTAAATTAAAATTATAGATGATTTGTGAAAAAAAAAATTTTTCTACTCACAATATAAAAAAAACCTGATTTTCCGTTACGCACGCTACAACGCATTTACTTGGCATTTCATACCTAATTTTAATGTTTCCAGAAAAATAAACGAAATTTTTTTTTTACAAATTTTAAAGAGAATTGAGTGAATAACAATATGGCTTTCGATTGGACCATCTATGTAAATACTAAAGCAATGATGAACACGTAAAAAATTTCACTTTTTTTGTATAACACCTGAAAAGACCTGAGGTAGGGTGGGATTTGGTAATAATTTTTGTATTAATCATAATCGAAATAATTTTTTTTATATAAATTTATAAAATTGGATATCTATTCTAAAGCTCCATTAAAAAAAAATAGGTTGGATTAAGTTCAAATATTTTTGGTTGGTAGACAGTTTCTGGGACATGCCCATATAACATTTTTATATAAATAATACCCGGGGTGACTGAAGTACCTTCGCATAGTACTCCTTTCTGCGTTGGCGGCTTTCGGCCGCGCTTTAAAAAAATAACCCTGGCCGAGCGAATACCCGGGGTGACTGAAGTACTATCGCGTATTACTTCTTTCTGCATTGGCTGACTTCGGCCGCGCTATAAAAAAAATAACCCTGGTCGAGCGAATACCCGGGGTGACTCAAGTACTTTTCCGTAGTACTTCTTTCTGCGTGGAAAATAAAAAAATATATTGACTTTTTGGTATAAAGTGGTTATAATTTATGGTTATCATGCACTCAAAATTTAAGTTTTCGTTATAAAATGGTAAATTTTGGTTATTATATCTGAAAAAACCTTAAGCTTTTTTAAGGTTGAAGTTCTACACGTTGGACTCACTAGTATGCGCAACTAAAAGCTAATTGCCTGTGCTATTTCGGTTTAAAAAATCCCGGTTAAAAAAGAACGTCCGTTCGCGATTATAGTCTTTTATACAATGATAATCTTTATTCCAACAGTTCATTAGTTAGCCTAAATCTTAACCTAACGGCTTAGACTAGAGGTAAGTATGTATACAAAAAAGGGGTAAGTATGTAGTTCTAATTCAATTCAGCATCTTAAATTCATGGTAATAGATTATTCTAATACATAGGTAGTAGATGATGGTTATAGTTATATGATACAAAAATTGTAAGTATTTTACATGATGGAAAACGCTTTAGCATGTATTCAAATAATTTAACAAATTTATTTCTTAAAAAAAATATTCTTAGATTTAGAGTCGCATGACGCAACACCGGCCACCTTGACAGGATCATGATCCTTCAACTTCGACAGGCAGCAGGGCGAGCTTGTGAATGGGGCGCTTAATGGTGCCTGCCTTGGTTGCCACGTCTGCCACTCGTACCTTTCCGTCTCGTCCTTCTACGGTTGCGGCGATTCGTCCTAGTGCCCACTGCTGCGGTGGCGTGTTGTCTTCGTGGACGAGGACGAGATCGCCGGGCTGCAGGTTGCGTTTCGGGTGCAGCCATTTGTTGCGCTCCTGAAGACTGGTAATGTACGTTTTGGACCATTGTCGCCAAAACTGTTGCTTGAGACAGCAAACAAGTTGCCATCTCTCGCAATAGTGAATCGGGTCCGTTGACACTTGTGCCGGTGGTAAGGCTCGGAGGGAGCATCCTATTAGCAGGTGTGCTGGAGTCAATGCCTCGCCGTCGTTGGGATCCTGGCTCAACGGTGCGAGGGGCCGCGAGTTGAGGATGGCCTCCACTTCGGCCAGCAGTGTTCCTAGCTCTTCGGCGGTGAGCAGTACGTTGCCCATTGCGCGCACGGCGAGGTGTTTGGCGGACTTCACTGCCGCCTCCCATAACCCGCCGAAGTGCGGCGCCCTCGGTGGTATAAAGGCGAATTTGAACCCTTCTACGGCGGCGAATTCCAGTACTTCCGGAGACTGGGACAGAAACGCCTCTTTGAGTTCGCGCAACTTGCGATCGGCGCCGACGAAGTTCGTTGCGTTGTCGCTGTATATCGTCTGTGGCATCCCTCGGCGACCAATGAACCTTTTTAGGGCGAGAATAAAGGAATTAGTTGATAAGTCAGAGACTAATTCTAAGTGTACTGCTTTAGACGTGAAACAAACGAAAACTGCGATATAGGTTTTTACGGGTGGTCGACCGCGTATTTTTAATGTGGTATAAATTGGACCACAAAAATCTACGCCACATATAAGAAAGGGTCGTAGCGCTCGAAGCCTTTCGACTGGCAAATTTCCCATTATTTGGGTTTGCAACTTCGGCTTATAATGAAAGCAGTGTGTACAGTTTCTTACGGTTCTACTGCATGCTTCTCTTGCATTAATCAGCCATATGCGTTCTCGAAGAAGCCCAACCAACGCTTTTGCCCCTGCGTGGTGATTTCGAAAGTGCAGGAACCGTAAATAATTGATAACGAAGTGCGAATTCTTATTTAGTAATAATGGGAATTTGGCATCGTATGGGAGAGGTGCATTTAAAAGGCGACCTCCTACTCGGATTAATTTGAATGAAAGCGACATATCCGAGTACTCATGCAAAAACGGATTCAGTTTTTGCAAGTTTGCGGGTAGCGTGGTGCCTTTCGTGAGTTTTTGGATTTCATTCGCAAATTCGGAATGTTGAATCACCTGAACAATTTTTAAAAAACTCAAGTGTAATTCGTCAGATGTCAGGTGCCTTCCCTCCGTAGGTATTTTTGGTCGTCTAATCCACCGTAATAGATAGGCAACCACACGAAGCAATTTTTGATGAGAAGAGAATTTTTCGATAAGGTTCAATAGTGAATTCTCTTTCACATTTATGGCTAGTGTGAAAGTATTTTTCTTCTTCTCTAATGCTTCATCGTCTGGGGAAAGCTGGAAGTGAGTGTTAATTGGCCATAAAGCGGGGTCTTCTAGGAGGAACTGTGGACCGCCAAACCATATTGAATTATTCAATTCATCCACGTTGCAACCCCGAGACACTTGATCCGCAGGATTTTGTTTTGTTGGCACATGTCGCCAATTTATATTGTCAGTCCATTCTTGGATTTCAGACACTCTATTTGCAACAAAGGTTTGTAATGACGATGGATGCGTTTTTACCCAATGCAATACGATTTCAGAGTCTGTCCAAAATATAATTTTTTCAAATTGTCGATTCAACATTGGCGCAATTCGTGACCATAATTTGGCAAGAAGATGTGCTGCCGAGAGCTCGAGACGCGGAAGAGACTTGGTCTTCAGCAGAGCCACTCTAGATTTTGCAGTAAGCAGCATACATTTGACACCACTAGCAGATTGGCTTCGTATATATATGCAGCATCCGTACGCTCTTATTGAAGCGTCGGAGAAGCCATGTATTTGGCAGATAGCACTCGACTCTAGATTTACGTATCGAGGAATGCTAATTGATGACAGCTGCAGTAGGTTGGCTTTGAAATTCTGCCAGCTAGTATCAAGACGCAATGGAATCGACTCATCCCAATCTAGTTTTTGGATCCAAAGCTCTTGCAATAAGATTTTTGCTTTGGTAACTAGTGGGGCTAATAATCCAAGAGGATCGAAAAGGCGAGCAGAGACTGATAGTATGTTTCGTTTAGTAGCTCGCAGATCATGAAAATTGGCATCCAAAACAAACCGAAACAAATCCTCTTTCGGCAACCAATGGATTCCTAGTGTTTTAGTTGAGTTTTTGTCATTGAAGCTTAATGACTTTTCAGTATAATTACTGTCGAAAAATTTAGGGTGGTTCGAAAACCACTTTGTCAAGGTGAATCCGGCCGAGTTTAATATTTTAATTACTTCACTTCTTATAAGATCTAGAGACTCAAAATTTTCAGATTAAGACGAAAAATTTGAATTTGCTCAGAAGGATGCTCTCTCCACACAATAAGCTGACAATTTCTGTCTTCTTCATGCATAATTATTTGACGGTACATTTTAGTAATGTCCGCTATTAGTGCATACTTATGTAAGCGAAAACGAAGAAGAGTTGAATATAATTCTTCTTGGATGGTTGGACCTACCATCAAAAGTTCATTTAATGAAATTTGAGAAGAAGTACGACTCGACGCATCAAAGACAACTCGTAATTTTGTTGTTGTGCTTTCGGGCCTCAAAACACACTGATGCGGAATGAAATAGTGTGGTTCACTCGGGATCTTATTATTTGTTGGGCTCATGTGACCCAGCGCTTTATACTCATTCATGAAGTCCAGATACATTTTACGAAGTTCTGGATCTTTCAATGTTTTCCTCTCCAGGGCCTGAAACCGCCGAACTGCGATTTCATAGGAGTGACCGAGTAACTTACGGTCAGCTTTAAAGGGCATTCTGACTTGAAGCCTTCCTGAAGGTAATACTTCAGTTGTTTTGACGAAAAATTGTTCACATTCATTTTGTTCAGGTGTGAATTTGTTGCCAATTGTTTCTGAAGGAAGTTCCTCCAGAGCCCAGAATTTTTGGACTACTGAATCTATTGACGTTAAGTCTTCTTCAGTTTGGCATAATGTGCTATTTACTTCGGGAGGAGGACTAAGACTGCTGACATAAAGGGTGATTTTTTAAGAGCTTGATAACTTTTTAAAAAAAAAAAACGCATAAAATTTGCAAAATCTCATCGGTTCTTTATTTGAAACGTTAGATTGGTTCATGACATTTACTTTTTGAAGATAATTTCATTTAAATGTTGACCGCGGCTGCGTCTTAGGTGGTCCATTCGGAAAGTCCAATTTTGGGCAACTTTTTCGAGCATTTCGGCCGGAATAGCCCGAATTTCTTCGGAAATGTTGTCTTCCAAAGCTGGAATAGTTGCTGGCTTATTTCTGTAGACTTTAGACTTGACGTAGCCCCACAAAAAATAGTCTAAAGGCGTTAAATCGCATGATCTTGGTGGCCAACTTACGGGTCCATTTTTTGAGATGAATTGTTGTCCGAAGTTTTCCCTCAAAATGGCCATAGAATCGCGAGCTGTGTGGCATGTAGCGCCATCTTGTTGAAACCACATGTCAACCAAGTTCAGTTCTTCCATTTTTGGCAACAAAAAGTTTGTTAGCATCGAACGATAGCGATCGCCATTCACCGTAACGTTGCGTCCAACAGCATCTTTGAAAAAATACGGTCCAATGATTCCACCAGCGTACAAACCACACCAAACAGTGCATTTTTCGGGATGCATGGGCAGTTCTTGAACGGCTTCTGGTTGCTCTTCACCCCAAATGCGGCAATTTTGCTTATTTACGTAGCCATTCAACCAGAAATGAGCCTCATCGCTCATCGGACACGGACGCGAAACACATTTCGAACCGAACACTGATTTTGGTAATAAAATTCAATGATTTGCAAGCGTTGCTCGTTAGTAAGTCTATTCATGATGAAATGTCAAAGCATACTGAGCATCTTTCTCTTTGACACCATGTCTGACATCCCACGTGATCTGTCAAATACTACTGCATGAAAATCCTAACCTCAAAAAAATCACCCGTTATTTGCCAGAAACAATCCATCCCAAAAGAGTTTTCTGTAGGGTTGGTTGATTAGGGCCACTTTTAATTTGACCAACCGCTAATAAATCGAAAAAGGTTTCCGCCCCTAATAACATATCGATCTTTTGAGATTTTTGGAATTCTGGATCCGCCAATTTAATATTGTGCGGAATTTTCCAACCATTAATATTAATGGTATGGTCTGGATGATTAGCCGAAATACATCGCATAATCCAGAATTCCGCCGAAAATTCATAATTATTTACGCGCGATTTCACAAATGCGCTTAATTTGGCCCCAACTTTTGTACTTGAATTACCAATCCCGATAATATTTAAAGTCCTGTTTTGGCGTCGAATCCGCAGTTTTTGGGCCAAATCCTCCGTTATAAAGTTGACTTGACTTCCCGAGTCCAGCAAGGCTCTTGCGGGCAGGTACTCTCCACAGCTTGATCTCACCAGAATAACTGCTGTTGCCAACATTACCCGATCAGGCACACTTATTGTATGCATTGCGTGTGTAGTTGTTGTTGGTTGCGGATGAGGCTCAGCAGCGAAGGATACAGGATACTGGTGCAGTAAGGTGTGGTGGGACCGATTACACACGCGACATCGATCCGCTCTGCATTTGGATACCGTATGTCCCTTACGCAAACAATTTATGCATAAGGGCACTGATTTGACAAACTCAAATCTCTGTTGAACAGAGAGAGTTTTAAAAGTGGGGCAAGCTGTTAAGTAGTGGTCCTTCGATTTACACTGCTGGCATGTTGGCTGCTTTGTATTCGCTGCAACTAAAGCGGATTTAGTTCCATTCATGTGAGGCTGCTTCACGTGGTTCGCGCTGGCTGGCACTATGGGTCTCGTCCTCGAAGATGATGCGCCTTCAGCTGATAGGTGCTGGTACCGTCTATTTAAGATAGCTTCACAATCCTTCCACAATGGTAACTTGTCGTAATCCAGCTGTTCTTCCCACTTTGATCGGGTGGCAGAGTCAACTTTTGTCATGACTATGTGAATAATTATCGCATTTGTGATTTGTTTCTCATCGCCCAGCGATAGCAATGAGTCATATACAGCCGACACTTCATCAATCATCGCGCGCAATGAAGGGGCTGATGGCTTAGGGATAGTTGGCAGCTCAAAAAGTTTTGAAATCGTATTAAAAAAATCAAACATTTATTGTCATAAACCTTTTTGAGACTTGCCAACGCCTTCGGATAGTTTTCATCCGACATTTGAAACGCTTTTACCGTGCCTAGAGCCTCCCCAGATAGACAATTAACCAGATGGTTAAATTTTTCAATATCTGGGATGTTTGGATCATTGTGAACCAAACTCTCAAACAAACTCATGAAATTTTTAAATTCCGAATATTCTCCCTTGAATTTCGGCAAATTCATTTTTGGGAGCCTTGAGCTGTGAGACGTTACGAACGATGTTTCAGCAATAGATGTTCTATTTTTGGCCAAAATTGTTTTAATTATAGATTTTGTTTCTACAATTATGTCCTCTAACTCCCCTCGGGCCATGTCGTCTTCATCAATCTCTTCAATTTTAGATTGGCATTTCATCAATTTCTCACTATGTGAGTTTAGTATGTCAAGACGACATTCCAATTCGATTGGATCTAATGACATCGTTTTTTCTAGAAGACCCGTTTTTATTCGCAAAATGCTACTTTTCGCCACCGTCCTTTGACGCTTTAATGATTTTAAGTCGATCAACTCCTTACTCGGAGAGAGGTTGGCGATAGTTGGCTTTGGCTTGCTCATTTTTGCTTGTTAAATTAAATTTCCGGAAAAAAAAACTATACAGGTTGGCAACAGATATATTAGGGATCGATAACGAAAACGAAAAATATATGTATAGCGATTCCGAAATATACGAAAGCCAGACCAATAGCAATAAAGGTTGGCAACAAATATATTTGGAATCGGTTACGAGAACGAGAAAAAATGATATCGATTCCCAAGTACACGAAAGCCGAACCTATGAAGTATGCAAAATAAGCAATAGCACAATTGAACGTTCTTGAAAATGTTTTTTTTTTTTTTAAGCGAGAAAATTTTCCAAAGAACCGTAAAACTTTATTTCGTTTAAAATTTTAAAAATTTTTTGTCTGCAAGATATAAAATGTCGCACCTTAATGTTCAATTAAGAACGCTACCGCAAATCCCACGATCCCTCTTTCACTTATGTAGATGCATAGATGCATAGATGCATAAATGCTTATGTACATGTGTATGTATGTATATATACGTATGCGAATATTAAAATATAAATATATGCAATAAGAAAATATACGTATGTGAAAAAATGTGAAAAGAGGAGAGCCAAAAACTGAAAGTGTGCACTTGCTCTTTTTTGTTTTTTAATTTTCGTTTTTTTTTTTTTTTATTCGCACCACTTTCAGTGATTCGCACTCGTTACCTGTTGTGAATGCATAGGCGGTTTGCCTGCGTTCACTTCCCTTTGCAGAGAATGCAATTGCAGCTCATTCCCACGAAGAGACGGATCTGGCGTCGACGTTAGCAGCGACGGTGTTGTTGACGTTGACTTGGCAGCGGCGAGAATCCGCGTTGACGCAGCAGCGGTGGGACGATGGTGTTGACGTTGACGCAGCAGCGGCGAGAATCCGTTGACGCAGCAGCAGTGGGACGATGGTGTTGACGCAAGCCCGTTCGGTACCGACGTGATGTTACCACAAATAGTCTAACGTTTTAACGGCCAAAGTTATCGGTTTTTAGTTTTACGGCACTTTTCTTTTAACGGGTTGTACCTCTTTTCCGGCACTTTTTAGCGGCACTCGCGACACTCTTTTTATTTTGCTTATGTTTAGCAACGGCACTTTATGTTTTTGGCGGTAGTTTTTAATATAATGCACTAACTGTGTAACCACCTTTAGCAGAAAAAATGTAAACGCTTATTTCAATACTGCTTTTATTTTCACACTCCACTGTATGCCGTTTAACCGATTTATCCACCTTTGGTTTCTCTCCTTTTCTTCCTTGTGTTTGCGCACTATTGGCCTGGTGAATTTTACCGCACGTATGTCATATAGTATGTATGTATTATGTTGTGTTTTCACCACCCACTTCACAAAACGTTTCTCTCAGTTGCTTTTTTTTTCAACTTTAAATTTGGTTAATTTGTATTTTATTTTCTTTATGTTTAGATTTACCACTTCGTTTTTATTCACTTCAGTGTGTGTCCATATGTGTGCACTTCGCAATTATTTTACATATATGTATGTATCCACCAAGTGTTATACTAGTATATATTTTTCACAAGCCACTGACGGAAAATAGGAAACATATTCTCTTCTCAAGCGGAGCATATAAGAGGTATTCATATGAATTTTTCACTCAACATGAAGTATGATATAACGAACAATTCTGCAGTATTAACTCAAAAATCACGTTTTTTGATTTATGCCGGTCTTGCAGCAAATGAGCGATATGTATATTTTTTAATGTAAAAATTTGTTTTGAATTTTTTATATATACATATATGTATGTATATCTATGTAGATATATTTTATTTTTATTTTTAATGTCTTTGTCCAGACATTTATTTTTAGTATTTGTCACTTTAGTCACTGCACTCGACCGAAACCGAAAGAAATTAAAAATTCACAGGCAATTGCTCACGCGTTAGAAATTAAATTAATACGTATTACTTTTTTCGAAAATTATTTACAGCCACGCACTGAGTCCCTGCTCGGGCGCCATGAAAAAACCTTAAGCTTTTTTAAGGTTGAAGTTCTACACGTTGGACTCACTAGTATGCGCAACTAAAAGCTAATTGCCTGTGCTATTTCGGTTTAAAAAATCCCGGTTAAAAAAGAACGTCCGTTCGCGATTATAGTCTTTTATACAATGATAATCTTTATTCCAACAGTTCATTAGTTAGCCTAAATCTTAACCTAACGGCTTAGACTAGAGGTAAGTATGTATACAAAAAAGGGGTAAGTATGTAGTTCTAATTCAATTCAGCATCTTAAATTCATGGTAATAGATTATTCTAATACATAGGTAGTAGATGATGGTTATAGTTATATGATACAAAAATTGTAAGTATTTTACATGATGGAAAACGCTTTAGCATGTATTCAAATAATTTAACAAATTTATTTCTTAAAAAAAATATTCTTAGATTTAGAGTCGCATGACGCAACAATATCTGTTAGCTATTTCCATTTATTTTTGATGATACATTGGTTTGTATTTTAGGTGACAATATATGTATATATTATTATATTTTAAATATGAGTTTGAGTGCATAATAACCAAAAAATATAATTACTTTATACCCAAAACTCAAACTTTGTTTCAATATGAGTGCATGATAACTGAAAAATATAACCACTTCATACCCAAAACTCATATTTTATTATTTATTTTATTTTATTTTATTATTACAATAACGCCAATCGGCAATATACATTAAGAGAAACAAATAAAAATGTAGGTAGAAGGTAAAAGTGTATATGCAGAGTACTATGGTGATGGTTTCTGGTTGTGGCGGGCAGCAAATGGAGTCCTTGGTTAAACAAGCAGATGTTTCTTAGTATTGTCTATGAAGGCAGAGTATGTACCTCCGTAGAAGTCAATCACACCGTGAAAAGAATTGACAGATTTGGCCAGTCTATTCAGAGGACCGTTGATCACATAATTTTTCTTGGAGTTAGAAGTTTTTAGTAGACGATTACGTCTAAGTAAAGTGCCTACTGGGGCAAATTCAAAGCAGCCAAGAATGTCTGGAGCATCAATAATATTATTGACAACCTTGTAATAGAAACTAAGATCGGCAACCTGTCGACGTGCTGATAGTTTATTGATACGAAAGCTCTGGTAAATTTCATCAGTGGAGTAAGTATGTGTAGACGATGATAATTTATAGGCTAACGACTTGCAGAATTTACGTTGAACCTTTTCCACTTTGTCTATAGATGCATTAGTATATGGAGACCAGATGACTGAACCATATTCAAGGATAGGTAGGACTAGCGATTGAAAAAGTCTGGTTACAGAGTAGGGGTTGTTGAAGTGCTGTTTCTTAGGATAAATCCGAGGGTTTTAAATCCCTTAGATGTGATTCTATCAATGTGTTTAGAGAAGGAGAGCTTGTTGTCAACAATGATCCCCAGGTCTTTTATCTCATCAACCTCTATGATTTCCTGATCCTTGAGTTTGTATTTTGCAGGAATTGGTGAGTGTGAGCGAGTGAAAGTTATAGCGGCGCATTTGTTGATATTAAGATCAAGATTGTTCACAAGGCACCAGTTACCAAGAGAGTCAATATCATGCTGTAGAATTAGGATATCTGACATACTAGCAATGGGCCTGAAAATTTTGAGATCATCTGCATGCAATAGGTGATCTGATATGATATTGTTGCCAATGTCGTTTATGAATATATTGAAGAGTACCGGGCCCAAATGAGATCCTTGTGGTACCCCAGATGTTACGATATATTCGAACGAAAGATGGCCATCGACTCTAACTTGTAGGCGTCTACCCGTAAGATATGAATGGATCCAAGACAAAGCACTACCTCCAACACCATAGTTGCTCAACTTGTGCATGAGTATATCATGGTCAACACGATCAAACGCCTTGCTAAAGTCTGTGTAGATGCTGTGAACACAGTTTCCGGAATCCATAGCATTTAACACCTTGTTAATGTATATGAACAAATTAGTAGTTGTAGATCTGCCCCCAGTAAATCCATGTTGTCGAGTGATTATAACGTGTTCGAAAGACTGCAGTAGTTGTGGTAGCACCAATTTCTCAAACAACTTAGCAAGGGCAGACTGAATACAAATAGGACGATAATTGGTGACCATAGCTTTAGATCCATCCTTATGTATTGGAGTGATATATGATAATTTCCATGACGAGGGAAGATACCACCACTAAGTGATTCACCAAATATATGCGTCAACGGTTCGCATAGACTGATCGCGCAGTTCTTTAGGAATAAGTTAGGTAGACCATCAGGTCCAGCACCTTTTCTAGGGTCAAGTGAAAGGAGTAATTTAAGTACTTCGTCATATGATACTGTCAGATCGTTCAGGAGTATGTTCTGAGGTCCCGGGTTGTAGGTAGCAGCAGCAGCGCCATGGCGATTGTTAGGTGCGTAAACACTATGAAAAAAGGAGGCAAAGAGATCACAAATGTCAGGCCCGGAATTAGCTGATAGATCATCCCATACCATGGAGGAAGGTATGTCACTGCTAGAACGATTTTTGTCTTTGACATAGTTCCAGAAGGCTTTGATGTCCGATTTGAGTTTGGCTTCAACATTACACACGTAATTTTTATAGCACTCAGAGCTCAGTGATTTGCACTCAAGTCTCAGTTTACTGAAGCAAGAGTAATTGTAGTTGGTACGTCTTGTCTTGTACAACGCATGCGCCGACTTCTTCAATTTAATTTTGCGAATGAGATCTTTTGAAAACCAGGATGGATAACTGCTGTGTTTATAAGTATATGCTGGAACGAACTGGTTAATCCCTTCAAAGATTTTAGCGTAGAGATAGTCAAGCTTACTATCAATTGTGCTGAGTTTATATAAATCGATCCAATTTGTTCTCAGGTAGAAAGTGTTGAGCTCAGCATAGTTGGCCTTTTTGAAAGAGTACGTAGAGGAGTAGATAGGAACTAGTCCAGGCTGAAAGTTGAGCGTGATATCTAGAGCGGGATGATATGTGTCTTCAGGAACCAAGGCAAGCGAGTGTTCAGGAGAAATGTCGATGTCGCTGAAACATAAGTCAACGGCTGAGTTGTGAGCATTGAGAATGTGGTTGCGTTGTGTGCAATTCAGGAGCGAATAACAGTCGTAAAGTAGTTTTTCACAGTCCGCACGAGGAGAGCTGCTAGGGAGGTTGAAATCACCAACTATCAGTAAGTCAGATGCTTGGTGTTTTTCTCTAATGAAAGAAATAGTGGCCAGGTGGTCAACAAAGATCTCATAAGGTGACTGAGGAGGTATGTATACACAGCCGATGATTAGGTCACGGGATGCACCCTTCACCCTGATGAATATTTGCTCTATGTTATTATTTTCAGTTGAGATTGGCTCAGTGTGTAGATAACGTTTGCATGCGATAAAGACTCCACCACCACGTACTTTATGATTAGCATGAGATGTACGATCTTTACGGTAGATATTATAAGAAGAGTCAATGACTTCTCCATCCCGTATAGATGGATGGAGCCAGGACTCAGTGATGCATATGATATCAGACTGGTTAGACGACGTGTTGGTCAGAAATGCGCAGAGTTTTGTGCGCAGACCTCGAACGTTCTGGTAATATAACTGGACGAGAGATACTTTCTTCTTGTTCGTTGTGCGAGCGAAAATTCTTCTTTACAATCTTAGGCATACCATGGATATACTTTATAGTCATACTGTCGTTGCCGCTTTTTACTAGAGAGTCAAGTTCCAGTCGTAAATCTTTTAGGTGCTGTTGTTGAGAAGGGGTAAGATCAGCTTTGAAAATGACTGCAGTGTTACTATTAGGTGGCCTGTATTTGATAATTGAGAGCGCATCATCAGCTGAGCGAGTTGTAATATGTAGCGCACGTGTACGACCCGGTGTATGTCGGCCTAGTCTGCGTAGCTTAAATTCAGTGACAATGTTCGAGAGACAAGAAGGCAAAGCGGCTACTAGATTTGTCCTGTCGTCATCCAAACGATCTTTACCCACTGGTTTGACTGATTCCGGGATGTTTAGAGCAATTACATTGACTTTACGGCGCTCACGTTCCAACATTTCAGTGAAGATATCTTCCTTACTCACTGGTAAGTCAGGCTTGGCATTGAGTTTATTATTAATTTTATTCTCTACTGATGAAAGCCTATCGTTAAGGGCAGTACATTTATTAGTGAGTGTTGTATATTGTTTAGACAGATTGCTTACCTCATCCTTAAGGTTATTTACGATAGTTGCGAGTGACTTTTTGAGATCTTTAAATTTGCGGTCAAAGTCAGAGGTGAAGCGATCAAAGTACTTCTGGAAGAGACTTTCCATTTCATTAGCTTGTGGCGAGATGTGTGTTAAATCTTCATCATCAGATAAGTGGCTGTCACATGTCCTAACACTGATATCATTGCTGCAGAATGAACAGTTCCAAACCGACTCCTTTTTCTTGATACTGATCGCTGTGGCCTTAAATTCCACAGATGAAAGGCCTGTACACCTAGAGTGAAACCAGAGTTGGCAAGCAACACATTGGATGCTGGACTGTACACCATCTCGTATCAGCTCAGAGCAATAACCACAAAATTGTGATGTTGTGTTTATTTTCTTGGGTGGCATTATTTATCGATGGATAGCACAATTTATATGTAACTAAGCAATTTAAATATAATAATATATATATCGTCGCCTAAAATACAAACCAATGTATCATCAAAAATAAATAGAAATCGCTGACAGATATATAATACAAAATTTACCATTTTATAACGAAAACTTAAATTTTGTTTCAATAAGACTGCATAATAACCAAAAAATATAACCACTTTATATCCAATATTGAAATAAAATTTAAGTTTTCGTTATAAAATGGATACATTTTGGTTATTATATCTGTCAGCGATTTCCATTTATTTTTGATGATACATTGGTTTGTATTTTAGGCGACGATATATATATTATTATATTTAAAATATGAGTTTTGGGTATGAAGTGGTTATATTTTTCAGTTATCATGCACTCATATTGAAACAAAATTTGAGTTTTCGTACTGCACTGTATACTTTACACTTTATTACGTAATATTATTATATAATATTACTAATACATGTATATAATATTACTTATTTGCTTAATAAATTTAAAAAGGAAAATATCCATATGCATGAATAGAGGAATTTTTGCGAAAAAGAGGAATTTCAGCGAATTGCCTTATCATCACATGGCAGCGCTCCATTTCGTCGTAATTTTTGGTAAACAAATGAGGTTGAAACAAGTGTAAAATGTGATTTTTAAAATAAAGATTTTTTATGTAAAATACCTGCTAAAAGAGTAAAATGTAGATTTATTTTAAAGATTATAGGGCAATTTAATTAATTTGAAGTGAAAAATGTGAAAAAAGTGTGTTAAATGTGGTGAAAAAGCTCCTTGAAATGGTTCAATTTTGCGAATTTTTGAAGTTTAAGGCCGAATATCTCCTAAACTGAGCGTTTGCGGACCCTATAACCTACATGTTTTTTAATCAGGAGGACTTCCTCTTTCCAACGGTACCTTCAAATCGCGACGCCAAAGAAATCGGAATTGGGCCCTACTCCGCATGAAGTAAAACACCCCCACACCATGACTGATGATCCACCATATTTGACAGTTTTTTTTAGTATACTGTGGGTTCATTTCTTGTAGCGGTGGTCGCCTGACATAGGGTCTACCATCGTTCCCAAAGACATTAAATATGGATTTATCACTCCATTCCACAAAATCCCAGAATTCTGAGTCCTTTTGTTGGTGCTCCCTCGCAGACGATAGCCTTCGCTGGATGTTGTTCTTTGTAACGATCGGTTTTCTTCGTGAATTCGCCCATTTAAGGAATTTTTCAGCTGTCTGTGCTGATACCCGTACACCATGCCTTGACTCCATTTGGGCTCTAATTTCGCTCGAAGACAAAAAAGGATCCACTTTGCTCATCCGTACTATCTGCCTGTTGTCGTTAAGAATTGTCTTTCTGAGTTTTTTACGGGGCAGATTTTTAAGAGTGTTTTTTAAAATATTGCAAAGCATTTTTAACCTTTTCCATAGAAATTGTTAAATATTCCACACTTTTCGCAACATTTTTAAACTTTTGGTAACATTTTCATATGTTTCTTCTCTCACATGGAACTGAACTCTTATTCTTACCCATTGTTTAGAAAACTTTCAAAAAACGCTTTTAAACTAAATTGAATTGAATAAACTTTTCGCTTTTTTAACAATTTTTTATACAGATCGTGATTGCTAAGATTTCGTTACACCGGCTTATACTATGTTCAGACCGAAAATTTAAAAGATTAGATTACATTTAAGCATTTCATAATCAAAAAGTGTTCTCACTGCCGTTAGAAAGATCAAAGAACAGCTGTTATTGTCATTCATGACGTCACATCGCTTAATATTTATCAAAAGAAAAGATTGTCATATAGTATTTTGAAATAAAAGCAGTCTTTTTTCAAATATTTTCCATATAATAGAAATAATGGATGCATTTTTTCATTTGTTAAGTCGATTTTCAGGTGAAAATAAATTCATTGCTTTCAACAAAAATTTATTTGTTCACATTTTTTTCCCTTTGTAGTGTCTAAATCAACTGTGATAATGTAACAGATTTCCAGTGCTGCCAAGTAGATTGCGCAAAATCAGAGTCGCACGGAGAGATTTAGCGTGGATCAGTTTCAAATCATTTCAATGAAATCATTTGGAACTGTCATGTTTGTATGGCGAAATCTTGATAAATTTTTAAGATTAGTGGGATAATCCATTCAATAGCCGAAATCGTGTGATTAAGTGTCGGTCCGAACATAGTATTAATTATATGAGCACACCCTACTAGATCACCTGCGAATTCATTTTAATATTTCGCCAACCACGATACTTATTTTTCTGATTATGATCTTAGTAACTTCCAAATATATAACGGAACTTTTTTCTATACCATTACACAAATTCAAAACTAATTCAATGAATTTATTTTCTGAAACGTAATTTTGCTATGCAGTGGCTTAATTATGTGAGCACAAGTGTATGTATATAGTTGCCGCTGACTTATGGTTTTTGAGATATTTGCATTTAATGTTCAAAAATTCAACTATTTAAAATGCCGGTTTCTCTGATTTATAATAAATTTTACTCTTATTTTTTTAACTTTTATATCCACTAACACTTCACTTATTCGTTTCTATTTATTTTATATTACGTAGTGTAAAAATAACTTTAATTCCTTATTAAACTTTAGTTGAAGTCCATTTATTTATACAATACAAAATGTTTGCAAACAAGCAAAAAATTAGTGTTACCATTATTTGTAATGGAATAAAAATAAAAAAAACTGAACATGTCGAGGTGTTGGACCGACCAGTCTTATTTTTTTTGAAGCACGGCCGAGAACTGATCCCGCCTAAATGGAATTCTATGCGGTAAACTAATGTGTTATTTATTTCCTGTCATTGGGGTATTATTTGTTTTCTTTATTTCTTTTGGTTCTTCTGTGAAATATGAACGTAAGGTAACACTGATTATTAGTTAGAATGCTACCCTTCTGTTATTGTGTGAACAAAAATA
This sequence comes from Bactrocera zonata, assembly GCA_037783105.1. Classification (NCBI taxonomy): domain Eukaryota; kingdom Metazoa; phylum Arthropoda; class Insecta; order Diptera; family Tephritidae; genus Bactrocera; species Bactrocera zonata. The sequence continues at coordinate 71,628 of JBAWJQ010006667.1, read as the reverse complement.
ATTAAACAAAAGTTAAATATTGAATAAAACTTATTTTTGCACTATATAATATAAAATAAATGGTTAGAAACGAATTAGTGAAGTGTTAGTGGATATAAAAGTTAAAAAATTTGCAAATTTGTGCCCAAAAAAATAAGGTGACATTTTATTTATTTTGAAAATTCTTTATTTATTCTTCCAAATCAATTTCATTCCTTTCAAAGTAATCCCCTACCGATGCAATGCACTTATGCCAACGGATTTTCCAATCTTCGAAACACTGGTTGTAGTCAATTTCTGGGATGGCCTTCAGTTCCGTCTTCGCTGCGGCTTGAATCTCCTCTATCGTATAAAACGGTGTCCCCGGAGCGGTCTTTTGAGCTTGGTGAACAGCCAGAAGTCCCACGGCGCCAGATCAGGTGTATACGGTGGTTGCGGAACGATATGGGTTGAGTTTTTGGCGAAATGATCACGAATTACGAGGGCAGTATGGGATGGTGCATTATCGTGGTGTAAAAACCAAGAATTGTCGTTCCACAATTCCGTCCTTTTTAGGCGGATAGCATTACGCAAACGACACATAACGTTCAAATAATATTCCTTGTTGACTGTTTGACCGGTTGGAAGGAATTCATAATACACAACACCACGATAATCGAAGAAAACAGTCAACATGACCTTGATTTTTGAGCGACTTTGGCGCGAGTTTTTTGGTCTCGGCCCTCTTTTGGCACGATATTCGCTCGATTGATCGGTTTTTTCGGGGTCGTAAGCATAGATCCAAGTCTCATCGCCAGTTATAATGCATTTCATGACACCCTGGTAGTCGGAAAGCATCGTTTCACACACTTCAACGCGACGCCTTTTTTCCAAAAAATTCAATGTTTTCGGTACCAGTCGAGATTTGACGCGCTTGAGGCCCAAAACATCCTTCAAAATGGTATAGGCTGAGCCTTTCGATATGCCAACTTCATCAGCAAGGTCTCTAATTGTTAAGCGACATCAAATATTTGATTTGTTGAACATGAGCTTCGTCGGTTGAGGTTGATGGTCGCCCTGGACGCTCTTCGTCTTCTACACGTTCACGGCCGGCTTGGAACTCACTATACCACTTCCAAACTTTTTTTAGACATAGTCTCATCACCAAAGGCTTTCTGCACCATCGTATCTCAAACACTAATGAATATTTTGACATGAAATTTGACATAAATGTGACTGACAGTACTACCAACCTAAAAAAAAAATAATTCTCCAAATCCTTCGACGCGCGCAGTTTAAATTCAAATGTCACCTTTTTGGGCACAGTAGTATGTGTAAAATTCACTTTAAATCCGAGAAACACTCGTTTTAAATAGTTTAATTTTTGAACTTTAAATGCAAATATCTCTAAAACTATAAGTCAGCTATTCTAAAATTTACCCAAAAACTTAAACTAAAACAGAAAGCCGGCATCCCTAAATAAAGCGACAGCTTTACGTCTTGTTCTGAATTACATTTTCAAATTGAGCATCGATTGGACCTGTCGTAGAAATCCAATAATTTTGATGAGATGAAATGACGGCACAATTTCGATTTTCTTGGCACCACCATAGGTATCAGAAAGAGAAAGTCTTCCTAATTAAAAAATATATAGGGGTATAGGTATCGCAAACGGTTAGATACATTTTTAGCAAAGAGATTTTGATATTTTTGGAAAAAAAATTTTAAATTCGGTCATTGCGACGCCATTTCCGGCGACCCTCGGAAAAAAGGTGCGCCCGCGTTGGCAGGATAACTTCCTACCGGATCTTTTAAAGTGAAAAATACGAGTTTTGATTAAAACTTCAGCCTAGAACTTGGACGAAGGAAAAAAACTGAAAACTGCCAAGTCATTAAGGATTGTATCTCTAAGACCCGTATAAAATTTCATGAAGATCGGTTGAGTAGCTCTAGAGATATCTTGCCTACCGACAAAAACACAGTTTCAAGTTCGTTTTAGGGCAATATTCTAGGGGTATTGTAGAATTTAATTAGACAAAAAACAAAACGATTTTTTGAAACCCGAAAACCCATGTATAAATTATAAAAATACGGGAAGATTCAACAATAATCATGGTAAGTTCCAATTTCCACCATATTTTTCTAAACAATCGGGATAACATCACAAACAAGCGAAATTTTCAATACCACACTAGACTCAACAAACAAATCATAGCACACAATACAATCGTGGCGCGGATCCACGGATAAAAAATTAAAAGATATACATTATTTCCATCATATGTGACATTCCGCAAAGGAAAAGACTTTGAGTTACAAGTATATATATAGTACCGAGTTTTAAAGATTTTTGGAAAGAAAATCAATTTGTCGATTTTATCGACTTTAAAAAAGTTTTTATGAAGAATGCAATGCAATTTCCCGTTTACTAGTGTTATACAACATAGGATTAGAACTAAGACGCCAGCCAGCCAGCCAATTTAAATCAAACTTTATAGATACCCAGTTGTACATCGTGCTGAAGTGGCCACAAATAATTGAGATATTAAGGCGAAATATAATTGTTCCGAGCAATGGTCCTTATAATTCACCTTTATGGGTCGTACCGAAGAAAATTGACAACGGCGGAGAAAAAAGTTGCGAATAGTCATAGACTACAGGAAAGTAAACGAACAGACGATTGACTACAAATTTTCAATTGGAAGACGTATTTGAGCAATCGAAGTACATCCAGATGACAGCCAAAACGGCATCATAAATTATGTTTTAAAATAAATATTTCTACTAGCTTTTTTGAACTTCATAAGGAAAATTTTTAAAAAATTAAGAGAAACCAATTTAAAAGTTCAAGGCGAAAAGTGGCATTTTGCAGTATTTACAACGAAACTTTAACGAAATTAAACAATTTCTGGGCATTACGGGATATTATCGGAAATTTATACGTGATTATGCAAAGGTAGGCAACTTTCCAGTGGTCTGGTATTTAAAAAAAATTGCGCTGCTAACAATAAAGATGTGAATTTTTAAACTATTTTGAAACGTTAGAAAAAAAGAAAGAAAATGAGCCGGTTTTACAAACATCAGATTTCAAAAAAATAATTATACTAACAACTGATGCATCTCAGTTTGCTATCAGTTCTAAGACAAAGCGGTCATCCAATTTAGCTCACCACGAGTTTCTAAATTCGACTATAGAAAAGATTTTCTTGCTGTAGTTTGATCAGTAAAAACTTTCGAACCTATCTGTACGGTCGTAAATTTGTATGTCAAACCAATCACAAACCTTTGATGTGGTCAAACAATCTCAAAGAACCTAACATGAAACTGCAAAGGGGGAATTTTTTTTCTTAACGAGTACGATTTTGATATAACCTCTATAAGAGGTAAATACATACATATGTATAATATAGTAGTCAATAATTTAAGCAGATGCATAAAGAATGCGGACTGCAAAACCGTAATCTTTAACTTTTAACTCCTATAATAACACAATATAATGATGATAATTCTAAAAAATACGAAGGTTGGTCAACTTAACCAAAAAAGGCACCATGAGTCAAATCAGTTGGATAACGTAGTAATTATGAGAGAAATTGCAAAAAATAAACCTAAACACAAACAAATAAATATGAACATAAAGGTAACTATGTGATCGACACATCAAATAAAAGAAGAATAATATTAATAAAACGTAATTGTAGTGCATGTACAAATTCCAATCCGAATTAAAAAAATAAAATAATATTTAAAAAAAATGAATTAAAATTGTTATACACGATTATAAATTAATTTGGGAGACTTATGAATAATTAGTTAAAAAGGGTAAGCATGATTAAAAATTAATTTAAGATGCTTATGAGAAATTAAATACATATGTCAAATACGATTATTAACTAATTTAAGAAACTTATGAAAAAGTAATTAAGGAACTTATGAAAAAATTATTGAAATAGTTATATTAAGAATTTGACGCAAATTTTTTGAGGGTAGGGGTGTTATGTTTAAATATTCCACACATCTTATTTTCTTATTTTGTACGCTTTAGAACACTTAATTCTTGACTCAACACTTATTTTCGCTCCCACTCCACTCTCCATTCACGTGTAAAATGTAGCCCATAAGCTTTTCCTATGTAACCATTTTGTAGGTCAGCTCAAATTCGACATTACATGAATAGTTCATCGTAACTTAACTATAGAAAAATTTCGGTCGAAAGCTCTATACGTATCGATGTCGGTAAAGCAGTTCACTTACTCGTATGATAAAGCAGGTTATCGACGGTATCAATGATCGATTAACAAAATTGTATCTGCAGCTAATTCTTTCTTTTTTTCACACTTTTTGTTTTAGGAATTAAGCTTGTCTATTGATGCATCAATGTGTTCAAACTAATTGTAATTTTACAGAAATGATGCAATTGATAGTTAATTAATAATTTTTCATGTTCTTTAACTTGACTTTTTTTTCTGTTATAGCACCCAACGCAGGCTACAAATTTCATGAACACAACGTTTTTATACTCTTGCAACCAGTTGCTACAGAGTATTATAGTTTTGTTCACCTAACGGTTGTACGTATTGTATCACCTAAAACCAACCGTCCGTCCGTGGAAACTGTAACTTGAGTAAAAATTGAGATATCTCGATGAAACTTTGTATGTGGTTTCCTTAGTACAAAAAAAATTCGAGTTCGTCATCGCCATTAACCGAAAACATCTAACCATAGCCATAACTAAATACTAAATTAAGGTATAAAACTGTAATTTGGTATAAAGAATCGCAGCTGCGAGGCGCACCTGTGGAATTTTTTTTAAGTGGGCGTGGCCGCGCCCTCTAACAAGTTTAAGTTACACATCTCCTAAACCGCTTAGGGGCTATACCAGTGCGACACTTAAAAAAAAAAATTTTATTTGCTTTTTCGATAGAATATATTTCCGTAAATATACTGTGAAATCGGGAAGGTCATATCTTGAATAGTTTTCGGATGGCAGCGTTATAAAGAGCGACCGCTCGGAGGTGCAAACATATATGTATAAGTGAAACTTTTAACACGTTTTTCTCGAAACGACATTTTTCAAAATTGCTGGCATCGTAACTCAATCAGAAATTGACCGATCGACTTCAAATTAAAACTGAGTGTTTTTGAATACATTTACTATACAATGGACTACGATCTTTTTGATTGATTGAAAATTGTCAATTTCGCATAAAAAAACGACCATTTTTTCCTGAAAAAAAACGATTTGTTTTTCAAAATTACGCCATTTTGTTAATTTTTAATATTTTTCAAAGATCGTAGTTCATTGTATAGGAAATATCTTTAAGTTTAATAAACTTTTAAAATTTTTTTGTTTCAGCTACTCATTCGGCCGGAATCATGCCAACAGTTGGGGCATTTATTTTTGGCACCTCCAAAGACAGCCCCTAACTCAGTTATTTTTCAACATTTTTGTAAAAAAAATCTTAAAATATAGCTGAAAATATACCTTATTACGTTCAAAGAAGTTCGAAATATTCAATCGCGTGCTTTCTCTTAAAAAAATTCACGAAAATCGCCTAATTTTTCATGCGTCACACTGGTATAGCCCCTTAAGGTAGAACAACCAAATTTACTGAGTTCAAATCTTATAAGAACTTCTGCCGACAGTGTGGAAATGAATGAAATCGAAGGATAACCCCGCTCACTCCCCAAGTAACGGTACTATTAAAAACTACTAAATGCACGATAAATCCATAACTAAATACCACAGACACATTCAATTTTACCACCAAGATGGTATGAGAAAGCCGGAGTGAAAATTGGACAAAGGGGGTGGCACCGCCCACTTTTTGGTGAAATCTCACATCTCGGGACCCGACCAACCGATCTCGACAAAATTTATTATGTGGCATTTTTTTTATATTCTAATGTCACATTGTGAACGAAATGGAACAACATCCACGCCTACTTCCCATATAGCACAATTTTAAATTCCATTTAATGCGTTCAATTTCCAGTACAGAAATCAAGAAGCAATTAATATAACGGCATAAAACTTAGCACAAATAATGTAATTTTTTGACCAACAATTGTCCAAGTCCCGAATATTTAAACCCCGGAACCTATAGTTGACTTTAGATCGAAAATGTCGGTTAATGTGTAATATATATAACTGAAATTAAGGGATAATGCTTCTCTTATAATAATATGTATGTCAAAAATGCGTTGAATCAAAACCGAGTGACTTTATACCGCATATATCGGCCTAAAATCGATCAATTTTAGCGAAAACTCTGCTTAGCCTGTATATAACTAATATCAGGATTTTGGAACATTCGGCTGACTTTATTCTATATGATTGGTCTTACACCTTAAAGTATTTCCTTGGCTTTGATTCTTGCAAGGTGCAAGAGTATAAAATGTTCGGTTGCACCCGAGCTTAGCCCTCCCTTACATGCCATTATTATTTTCATACAAAAGCAATTCCTATAACCGGCCGTGGGTAATATTTCATTCAAATTATCTCTGATAACCGTTTTGTACAATTTATAGTTCCCTTTTTTTTAATTTTTTTGATCTCTAGTGTTTTGAGATTTTTTTTTGAAAAAAAAAAACAATATGTAAAATGGTCACAGCAAACAATTAATAATAACAAATTGCGCTGATGCTATCTGGTTCGCGGTGACTACGGAAACGAGTATTTATATACACATATAAAAAAGATAAATTTTTATGTTGCTTCGAAATTCCGAAACGACTGGACTAATTCCAAAGAAATTTTTGAATGCTGGCCCAAGGAATGTTTCTGTGAAGTTTGGTGGCGATTGGGGAATTAAAAAAAATATAAGTATATATTTTTTGAAATAGCAATGAAATATTTTTTACAGCTGATATGCAATTGCTTTTATTACTCTACGAGGTTTGACAATTAAGTAATGAGACTGATTTTATTGCCGCGCTTGTGGTAAACCTGTGACCTTGAAATTCCCTTTCTCTTTTTCCGGCATCCCTCCCCTCGTACTTCGAATGTCAATTAATTAAATATGTTTAAGTAATGAATGATATTGAAGTGTAAGAACGATATTAAAATATATTGAAGTACAATAAAATATATCAGGCGTATTAAAGTATATCACTAAGCATATTAAAGTTTTACAGGTAAGTAATAGTGCCGCGAATGTACTCTATATATCTTTTTTTACAGAATCATTGTAATTAATAAAAATGTCACTAAGAAAATCATCCTTTGGTAGAATAACCTCCAAGTCTAAGAAAGTAAAGGCTGAGGAAGCAAGGCACGTTTCCACGAAAATCGGAATCTATGAACTGAATGACAGAAACTGAAGAAGATCATAAATCATAGCTTCAGCAAAAGCGTGATAGAGTATTGTCACTGCGAGCTACCGAGACAATCCAACAGCGTACCAAAGACGTCATTCACGACCAAAAAGCTCAATCACGAAAAAATAATTTAACTTGCGATATTCAATTACAATACGCATGATAATTACAAAAAAAAAGAAGCTAAAGAATTTTCTGGCTGCTGTTTTAACGGTAAAGTAATTTTACCAACAAAAATTCATTTAATTATATTTCTGATGAACCTATGAATTCCATTTTTTTCCAATTTTTTTTTTCAAATATATAACTCAAAATGACGTCTTTTTGAGCTAAAGTAGTTAAAAATTACGGCTTAATGGACTTATAAAGTGAAGGTTCAAATTTACAAAAGAATTTGATAATTCATTCCAGTTGGATGCCAAGTTCCTCGCCGGTGTTGCGCAATCAGTGCTGAAGTTAAACGGGAAGTCGTTTTGAGTATTCAAGCAAAGCCCAGTGGATTTTTATAGAGCCTATAACGTTTTAGTCATGTTTCATAAATAACGTTTTATTGTATTGAAAAGTTTAAAATAATACAATTATAAATATAAAAATCATAGTAACTATAACCATAGACAAAACTTCTCATAACAGTCGGTTCTATGTAACCGGAACGGACCCGAATTTTTATCCGCCCAAGGACCGTCATCTCGGCACCATCCCACGAAATCACTTCATGAATGTTTTCTGCCCCTACAACATCAAAAATTCTAAAATCAATGTGAATAAAGAATTTCGGATACTCTATTGAAATAAAGTTTTAGTTTCTTTTTAATTTGCCGTAGTTTCTCATATAAAAAATATTTACAAATACTCATATGAGTGCATCTATTTTCCTGGCACAGTTCAAATTTTTAGAAAACATGTAATGTTGAACCACATATCTGAAATATTGAAATAGCGCATAGGGGCGTAAAATTAAAAAATGCCCCAATTGCGGTTTTCAACCCGACTTAGTCGAATTGAAGTTAAGGCAATTCAACTTCAGGTCAACCAAACTCTTTTTCGGTATTGCGAACTTCAACTAAGTTCAGTCGAAGTATGATTGGCGTTGCCAACCTAAGAAAGGGAAATTTGACAGATAGTGAAACTGCTAAAATTTTTTAAACGACATATCTAAATAATTTAATTCAGTTGTCGCTCGCGAAAAAGTGAATAAACATTAAAATAAATAAAAAAATGGATATAAGTTTTGATTTATATTACAATGGCGAAAATATTGGGGCAAAATTGATGTACTACGTATACGAAAAAGCTTCGTGATCACTCAAATCCATTGGAGCTTCCAAATGCAAAGTAAGCCATAGTTTTTTCACAATTGAGTGTCTTTTTAATAATATTTGTTGCAGATTCATAAGTTATTTTCGATTAAATAAAGAAGCATTTTGTTTTTTACTGATTGAGATGTAGGAACATTTCCACAAACGTGTGCGAGGAACGGCCATACCTCCTATATTAAAATTATGCGCAACTCTGCGTTTCCTTGCTGACGGTGGTTATCAAAAATGCAGTGAAAATGATTTTAACATTGGGTTGGCGCAACCTACGATATCTTTAGTAATTAAAGAGGTTCTAAATATAATTGAATAACGTATTTGTGCCCAATGGATTAAAATTCAAATGACTGACGCTTCAAAAGTTTCATTTTCTTCAAAAAGTACTTTCCTGGGAGTAGTTGGTTGCATCGATGGGACTCATGTTCGCATAATTTCACCAAGAAAAGAAGTGCAACATCTTTATCTTAATAGAAAGGGCTACTTCAGTTTAAACGTGATGATTGTATGTATAAAATCTGAATTGTATTACAAACAAAATGGTATAATTTCTTAAAATTTTTAGCTTTGTGATTATAAAATGTCTACTCGGTATGTGGATGCTAGGCATGCAGGCGCAAATCATGACTGTTTTGTTTTCAATGTTAGCGATTTAAAAGTGCATTTACAGAACAACGTACAGAATAACCCTTGGATCTTGGGTAAGACTTTATCGTATTTATTGCTAAATAATTGGAGTAATGTAATTTCTTAGGTGACGCTGGCTATCGTCTGCATAAATTTTTAATGACGCCTTATCGCTTGGCGGAAGCTTCTTCACCCCAAGCACGCTACAATACAGTACACTCAAAGGCCCGGAATATTGTGGAGCGGACAATTGGTGTACTCAAGAGTAGATTTCGATGTCTTTTATCTGTACGATTAACTCCACCAATTTTTCGAATTGCCTTTTTGTTGTAACTTTATTTTTTCTGAAATTTATAAAAAATATTAATTAAAATTAATTTAACATTAATGAAAATAGTTATTTTACCCGTTTTCAATTTTTCTTTAATATTTTTTTTGTATATCACTGCATGAATGTTGAACTTCAACTGCTATTAAGCAGTCGAAGTTTATTTATATACTAGTCAACCCCACTTGTACAGGATTGAAAACCGCAATACCAAAAAAAGTTGAAGTTCGATCATACTTCAACCGCAATTTTTTTTTGACGGATTGAGTTGAAGTCGGCAATACCGAATTTTTAAACTTCGACTGAAATGCAGTTGGGTTGAAAACCGCAATAGGGGCAAAAGACACAGTACTCTTATAAATATGAATTGTTTGAGTTGGGTAATTTCAATGGTAGTATTATAACTATGTCAATAAATTAATTGAATATTTTGGTAGTTTCTACGAAAATACTGCAGTGATAACCCGAAGACAAATAATCCGATCATTATGAATCCTCATCATCATGTTCTGTTCAAAAATTGAATTTGGGGTTGAATTCGATTTTCGACTTGTATAAATATACCCTGACATTTTCATGCTTTGAGGTTCTGTTTAACATTAGTAAAGTATCTTTAAAAAAATGGGTGTAAAAATTTTTGTACAACACATTCACTACTGAAGTGTTAATATTCTCATGGTTTATATATTATATTTAAATTGAACGTAAATAAAATTTTACATAATGTTAATGTTAAATCAACTAAAAAAAAGGTTCCACATAAAAATAAGAGGACTATTGTGAGCAAAAGGAGGTAAGACCTTTTAATTTAAATTTCGTGCGAAAACCCATTTGTCTAAATATTTACTAGCATCGTTGCCTCACAAATTAGGGATTATAATCCGCGTTGAAGGGATGCCTTACCACCAACTAATACATTTTTAATTTTATATGACAATATAATATATTTCGCCCTTGGCAATTTTCGTAGTTTTTTTAATACATACCATCTATAAAAATTCTATAAAGCCTTACTTAAATAGCCGAATATCTCGAGAAGTATTAATGATAGCGATTTTGACCTCGAACCTTTTTTATAGCAAATAAAATTTCCTAAAAATTTGTCATGTACATTTTTTCTAAAGCTCCTGTCATTTACGAGATATATACAAAAAAGGTCCTTCTCCACCTGGTCTTTCCAGCGGAGAGGAGGTCTTCCTCTTCCTCTGCTTACCCCGGCGTGTTTTGCATCGAATACTCTCAGAGTGTTTTCACCCATACGTATGACATGATTTAGCTAGCGCAGCCGCTGTATTTTATTTATTTATTTATAAATGTGAAAAAAATACTACAATTATTTTTTACACGAAAAAAGGAGCACTGGCTTCCAGGACCTTCGGCTCGCTGGTGGATCTAGATGACTAAAATTAAGTTCTATTGTCCACGCTTTATATATTTAAAATCTTCATAAAATCTATATACATGCTTAAGTAAAACAAAAACAAAGTTCTTATCTAAGCTAGGTAGGATGTCATATTAAATGTTTTAGACCGCATTTATCCAGATATTTTGATATTTTTGTAACGTTCTCGAGAGACGTAGTTTTCAAAAGTGTTGTAGGTGTTTGGTTATCGAAGATAGTCCTCCTGATTACTGTGAAATGGTGGCATTCGTCGAGCAGGTGATGGACTGTTAGTGAAGCCCACGGGCAATGTTGGCAGTAAGGTGGACTGGACCGATTGAAGAAGTACGAATGTGTGGCTATTGTGTGCCCTAAACGTAGGCGGACAAATGATTTAACATCGTTACATCGACAGTTTGGTGGATAGGTTGGTTTGCTCCTATCTGGGTTATTTACAGTGTATTGGTGCTGGATGTGTCTCTCCATTAGCGACTTAAGTTGGTGTTGGTGTGCCATCTTATATAAGTCTTTATTCTCAAGAAAGTCAAACGTCACGAGCGGTTCACTAGCCGCTAGTTTAGCGCGTTTATCGGACAGTTCATTCCCGCGTATGCCGACATGGCCTGGAATCCACATTAAAGTATGTGCACGAAAAATATTGGTCGAACATATAACGTTATAAAACTTATGTTTATTATTTAATTTCAGAAATATTTATACAAGTTATAGTTTATATGTAGATTTATACGTATTCAAGATATAATATTCAGGATATTTTTTTTATAAGCGAATAATCGTAATTTAGACTTGACATCCTTCATAAGCGCTTGCACAGAATCCTTATTGAAGTCTTTAGTGACGTTTCGCCACTTATTTCTAAATTGCCTCTCATTTTTCACTGTATGCTGCGTCTTTAACAATTTCGCTTTAATAATGGCCCAATAAGTTTCAATCGGCCTGAGCTCTGGGCAATTTGGAGGGTTCACCTCTTTAGGAACAACGACCACTCTATTGTCTTGGTACCACCTTAAAGCCGTTTTTCCGTAATGACATGTCGCAAGATCAGGCCAAAAGAGTACTGGATCCTTATGAAGTTTAATTAAAGGCAAAAGACGTTTCTGTAAGCACTCATTAACGTAAATTTTTTGATTTATTGTTCCATAGCCTATAAAAAGTTCACTTTTAAAACCACACTGGCAAATCGCCTGCCATACTAGAAATTTTTTTGGGAACTTGTCAAGCTTTTTATTTTTAAATTTATCAGAAACATTCCCCCTTTTGTTTGCTGTGTAAAATTGTCGCCCTCGAATTTGTTTAAAGTCTGCTTTTACATAGGATTCATCGTCCATTACAACGCAGTTAAAATTAGGCATGAACTTGTCATATAATTGTCGAGCACGTCGTTTTGCCAAAAAATGTTGCTTATCATTGCGGTTTGGTGCTGCATTCACTTTGAAGGAACGTAATCCATTTCGTTTGCGTACTTTCTGAACATATGAAGGTGACATTTGAACTTTTTTGGCGACATCTCGAACTGAAAGTCCGGGATTTCGTTTTTTTTGCTATAAGTGGAGATTCAAATCCTTGTTTTCTACCACTACCGGCTTTTCTATTCAATGATAAGGAGTCACTGTATCTCTTAAGAACAAAAGATACCGAAGATTTTGCAAGTTTTAATTTTTTGGCGATGTCGCTGTGGGACATGCCTGGATTTTCCAGCTTTTTGCGCAAAACCGATTCGCGAACGTGTATATTCATTGCTGACAAATTTTACACTAACCACATTTTTGAAAAAAATATAAAGCAATTATTTAGATAATGTATTAAACTTTGCGTGTAAATTTTAATTTTGATTTTACCGTTACAAATTTCTAAGCTGTGCGGGTTTCTATGTGACCAGTTTTTTTCGTGCACATACTTTAGTTTTATATTGGGGCTATTTTCAGCTAATTTGCTCCGGATGCAAGAAATGATGTTAGATTTATTCATAACATTTAAGACCGCTGATATAGTTGATTTGCTATCTGTACAAATAATTGCTTTCAATTTGGAATTTGAAGCGAAAATGATAGCGTTGAGGATCGCTGCGGCTTCTGCTGTGTAAACGGAGGCGTAGCTTGGCAGGATTCCAACTTTAATTGTTGCTCCTTTGTCATCGACATCTGCGAATGATGTACTTGTCTCAGTTTTGGATCCGTCCGTGAAGATTAGAGTCCAATCAGGGAGAAGAGAAGTTGTAGACTCAGCAAAGAGTTGTTGATAAATGGCGGGGTTGGTGTGACTTTTGTTGAATTTCCCCAAGCTTAAAATGAACGATGTGTGTTTTATCTGCCAGGTAGGAAATACTTCTCCCTGCCGCAGTAATGGCACGGTGATTCCAAGCTTTCTGGCGAGTTCTATACACAGTGAAATTGTCGACTTGCGTCCAGGGTTAATTTCCCTTTGGAGGTCCGATCTTACTGTTTCGTAAAGAGTACTGGTGTAACATGTAAAAAGCTTAGATATAAGTTTCATTAGGTTCAGTTCGAATCTCTCTTCGATTGTGGGTAAGCTGGCTTCCACTAGGACGAATTTGGTGGGCGATTTTGGAAATGCGCGAATGCTTCTGCTTACTGCCATGTGGTACGGAGAGCACAGTTTTTTGATGTGGTTTTTCGCGCAATTACCATAGATAGGAAGGCCGTAATCTATCTTCGACAACACAAGCGCCCTCGTTACATTTATTAGAGTTGCAGTTGATTAAACAATGTTTAGATGATAGATATTTGATAATATTCAGTCCGGCAGCCAGTTGCTTTCTTAAGTACAAACAATGTTCCTTAAAGGGAAGTTTCTTATCAAAAATTACACCTAAGAACTTAAGACTATTAGTGTTTGAGATAGGGCTGTTATTGTAAATAATTGTAAAGTAATCACATTTGTGCTTGCGACAGATGTGGAAATTTTTGCATTTATTTACAGCCACATTGGCGCCCGAAGATTCGGACTATATATTTAGATCCCTAAGAATATTTGTGAAGTCTCGTTTAACAACATTTACATAAATCATTCAGTTTACTGAAAATCAACAGATCATCAGCATAGCAAATATGATCAATATTTATATATTCATTAATTATATGGCTCACTTCATTGAAAGCAGCGATAAAAAGGGATACAGAGAGGGGGACCCCTGGGGTATTCCGTTGTGGAGAGACAATGTGTTGTTGACTTTACAGACGAATCTTCGGTTTGTGAGGAATGACTGAATGAGTCTTAGAATATAGCACCCAATGCCCCATTTTTCGAGCTGCCGTAGTACAACGTGGACTCCAACCCGATCGAAGGCCTTTTCGAAGTCTATGCTAACTACAGAGAGGTGGTTCCTGTTTGCTAAGGCTGAAGATGCATGATTTTCAAAGAGCAGCAAAGCATCAATGGTGCCATTTGCTGAGGGCTCATGGAATTTTTGGTTAAGGCATGCCACGAAATACATCGCTATAATTTTTTCCAGTAGTTTTCCCAGGCAATTCAGTAAAGAAATAGGCCTAAAGCCTGAAGTTTCTGTAGTGGGGTTGCCAGATTTTGGAATGGGGACAACGACTGAGTGCTTCCAAGCTTGAGGAAACGTACCTTGGCTTAAGATGTTGTTATATAGCATTAACAATCTTGTCTTCATACATGGGGGTAAATGTTGCAACATAGGATATGATATTCTGTCAGCCCCGGGGTTCTCCCACTTAAAGAAGATAGAGTTGATTCGAATTCAATGTTATTGATCTTGCAGTCGGTGATGCTAGAAGTTGCAGGGGGACTCTTGGAACTACTGTTGAGGTATTTGTTCTTCTCTGAAAGGAAAGTAGGATGGAAATTTGAATCGTGTGAATAATCGAACCAGTACTTTGCAAAGTGATTTGCTATTTGCTTGTGGTCAACGATAGGGCCATGTGCGCTATTAATTGAAGTAATATGCGATTGAGGATTAGTGCCAGAAAGTCGTTTGATATCGGACCATGCTCTTTTTGGATTTGTTTGATGGTTAATGGACTCGGAGAATTTGTTTAAACACTCCCTTTTAGATTGTTTGAGTTTTTTCTTAAAGATCGCACTTGCTTTTTTGTATAGCATTAAATTTGAATTTGACCTTGTTCGCTTATATTCCGTCCAAAGAAATCTTTTTTCGTTTCGTAATTGGGATAGTTCAGAGGACCAGTGAGTCGCGATCTTTTTATGAACTTTGGGATTGGTTTGTGGAATAGACAGATGGGCTGATATGCGAATGATTTTTGTAATTGTGGCAACTTCCCTGCTGATATTGGGAGTGCAAGGACGGTCCGCGCAAAGTCTTGAAGCAGTCGTTCCAAACATGTCCCAGTTAGCTTTTTCTTTAATAAACCTTGGCTTCTGTGGGCTTTCAGAAGTGAAAGGAGTGGAAAGGGATGTAAGGATAGGGTAATGATCACTGCCATGCAGATGGGAAAGGGTGTTTGTCGTTAATTTAGATGCAATGTTAGAGGAAAAGATTGTAAGGTCTACAGTGGTGAATGTTTTGTGTGTGGAAAAGTGTGTTGGTTTGTTATCATTCAGTATAATAAGGTTTTCAGAGAAGATTAAGTCTTCAATCATAGAACCCCTGATATTTGTGGTGGCAGAGCCCCAAAGGGTTCCACGCATTGAAATCGCCTACGATTGTAAATGGATCCACCCCAATCGTCCGAAAAATATTGATTAGGTCGCTGCAAGAAAAATTTTGTGAAGGTGGTATATAAGTGAAATAATTGAAAATTTGAAAGATAATGAGATTTCTATTGCTACTGTGGCTATATTTGAAGATACAGGGATTTGCTTGTGTGGTTTCCCGAAGGGAAATAAAACTTGGAGCGTATTCTGTAATTAGTATATCCAATTCGTGAAAGTTGTTGTAGTATCCGTGCATATTCCACTGTAAGATATAAAACATTGTTGCTAGGAAGGTGTTTATATGCTATGTTGAGAGTGGTGGATACTTAGTGACCGTCGTCTACTGACATGATCAGAGAATCGTTGTTGGCTTTGTCATCTAAATTGTTTTGCGTGAGGCAGAGATTGATAACGGAGGTATCAGTTGTCTCTGTTGAGAATGCAGGTGAACCTGCGTTATATTGATAGGAGTTGGATTGAGCGATAATGTTGGCGAGAGTTGATTCGAGGTTTAGTTGTGTGTGTGTGAAAGACTGTGAAGCAGGAGTGAAAGAGGAGGCTGAGCTATTGCTGACTTGTTGATTGCTGATGTTTTGAGGTGAGTTTTCCGGTGGTGAGTTGTTGGAAGAAAGATCGTGTGAAGTCGTAATGGGTGATTTGTTGACTAAAGAGTGTGTAGGTATATCAAGAGAATTGGAGGTTGACATAGCGTTACTATTTGACAGCTGTGCTTCTCTGGCAACTACGGCGAAAGAAGTGTTCAATATTGATGGTGATTGTGCTTTGTAAAGTTTAATTGCTTCTCTCATGGAGCATTTATTTTGACATATTATTTTTTGTATCTCCTTCGTTTGCACATATTTTGGGCAAGTGTTGGCAGAGGATGGGTGATCTCCTGAGCAGTTTGCACATAGTATGCGTGTGCATGGTGAAGAATGAATAGGAAGACTGCAAGAAGCACACACGGGAGGTGTTGCATCGTTTTGCACTTCTCCAAGATACTTCTACCTTTTCAGGTAACTCAAAAAGATCAAAGGTAAGTAAAACTATACCCGTGGGTTGGGGTAGTGGTACTCCCCCCGTCCGCCTAGTAAATTTGTAAACATCGACTACACCTTGTCTTCTCATGTTTTCTATTATCTCTTTCTCGCTGACATTGTTGAGACAGGGAGCAAAGATTGTACCTTTCACGCTATTGAGGTTGTCATGGTATTTCGCTTCAATTTCACACACACCAGGAAGTTTTTTGGTTGAAATGAACTTTTGGGCAATTTGGTTATTTTTTACCAGCAGCAGAAGATTACCAGCACGCAACTCAGAAATTGAGATGATTTCTTTGCTAATAGCTTCTAAGGCTTTGTGGACAGTGAAGCAAGAATACTTCTAAATTGGCTTGTTTGGGTCAGTTGGATTAATGAGAATATATTTCGGGTTTTCTTTCTTGGCCTGCGGCAGGTCAGGAAAGTTGAGGGGGGAGTAGGTGGGTTTCTTTCTTTTTGGCTGGGGTCCAGGGGCAAGCAATGCAAACCTGTTATCCCCAAGGTTGGGCGGCCCGGGGGCCATATTAAACAAATTTTCACACTTAATGCACTTATCTGCGATACACCTATGGATTGAAAGAATTCAAGAAGATTGGAAATGTAAATACGTGTACGTATCCGAAAATGTACGATGCGCAGAATGTCAACAATACGTAAAGAGCGAAACACGACTTCACAGAGCGAGCACCTGTCGAGAACTGCCGCTGTATTTTAATTCGCTGAATTATGTCAATGTGGTCGTATATCTGATGAACTGTATATCGTTCCACCAAATGCGACGGGATAGTTTACAAGAATTTTATAGGGCACTATCCCTACGGTCGATGTCGCCGTCGATAAGATGACATGTGTATCACTGTACACCATCATGACTAGATCTCCATGATTATTCCATTCGCGATCTGCGCCTATCGGAGTGTACAAGGACACTTCTCATTTGTAGGGACCATGATACATAACACGATTCGTCCAATTTTTTTTATTTGACAGAAGTTTTCATGAAAGCACAGTTCAATTGTTTTTTATTTCAATATTAAAAATTCTGACAACAGAATTTATCAGTTCACAGCTATGGTTCAGCTACATAAGGTTGTGTCGATAACTCAAAAATAACGATTTGAGGAAAGTCTTTGAATCCATAATGACAAAATGGATTGTTAAAAACTCAAAAAATTCATGAAAACACTATTGAACCACAAAAATGAAAAATTAAAACTTCGGGAACCCTATCGCCGTTACTTGAGGATTCATTTAAATTATGGGACTGCGCAATTCTACTTTTTTTGTTTTGTGTGGTTGTAATAAATGGTTTTTAGCTGTTTCGTCAAAAAAAAAATCCCAAAAACATGCTTGTTTTTGCACAATTTTACCTTACCAAGTATTTCATTGTTTATTCACATAGACTATCTGCTTTTTTTAGGCAAGCTGTCGTGTCTGATTGTGGAAGGTATTTGGTCATGCCCATAGTTAAAGGTTGCCGCGATAATCTACTTTATTACATTGATTTAAATGAAACTGACAAGATACAGTCAGGCTTAAATGTGATAAAAGTGATAGATAAATTTGAATATGATTATGAGGTAAGCAATCACAAAATGAGTTCACTTTAAATATTTCGAAGCTCTATTTTCAGTACATTACCAATATTGGACCAAAAATGTATTTTAGGACAAACAAAAATTCTCCCAATTACAGAATTGTTATCATTGATTTGGAAAATCCTCGTGAAGAAAATTGGAAAACAATCATTCCAGTAAGTATTAATTAGCATAAAAAAATTTAGGGTTAAGAAAAAAAACTACATTAGGGTTAAAATTTTTCATTACAGTAAATTCGAAAACATGACATAACAAATATATCTATATCGAAGCAAAACCCAATCAAAGCTTATCTCCAGTAAGGGTCTTGCTTGTGGAAGTCCTTTAATGGCTATAATGTTTTTCGCAAAAGCCAATCGCTACTTGCCCTACCGTTAAGCTAAAATAGCGGAAATCATTATAAATTTTAGTAGAATTAAATCGTAAGCAGATGACGCTGAAGAATTATAATCTTTCTACGTCCACTCTAACGCTCTAACATGGGCAAGATGAATCCTTGATTGAATTTAGGAAAAATCCTTTCCTGTGTGTATTCTAACGATTTTCGCTGTCTACGTTCTCAAATTCGGGATATAGAATGACTTCCCCACGTTTCCTCAACGGAAAAGTTACCTTCCTTATGTGCTATGTTAATGATTTCAACCTCCATAAGTGATGCCACAAGTAATTTTCTTGTTGAATTTGATAGAGCATGCCATGCTTGACATTCATAATTGTTCTTTTCAAGAACATTGGGGACAGCTGGAACGCAGTCGTCCAGTTCCTATATCTCCCATATAATCATGTATCATAAGGCCAAACACCCTGCTAAACGCATTGACGTGTCGCGTCTTTGAACCGTTTCGATGTTCTTTCTCTCCAACGTAATGCTCTTAAAGAAACATCTCGGGGAAATAATCGCGGACCATATTTACGTTTCACAATTTCTTTTATACAAGGTGCGTTCCAAAGTACACAATGTCGACTGGTGCGTTGGAATCTGCTATCTTTATCAATTGTCCAGAGAGAATTTCATGAAATTTGATCGATTGGAAGGGAAGTTATTGTGTTTTAAGTGTCAGTATTCATATCGGTGCGAAAATGAGCTTCGAACAAAGAGCCAACATTCAATTTTGTTTTAAAATTGGTAAAACTTTTATCGAAACGTTTGTTTGTTGATGAAACAAGTTTATGGCGATGATTGCCTATCCCGTAGCAGAGTGCACGAGTGGTTTCAACGTTTTCAAAGTGGTCGCATTTTGACTGATTATTTGGGCTTACGAAAGGTTGTATTCCGTCTGTATGGTACGCATATAAGCTAATTAGTCCTTCAGTTTTTAAGATATCAAACTGAAATTCGAAATACGTTCTTTTCTCCCCAATAAATTGCTCATTTGTCGGAACCGCCGATATCGGACACCTGCAGAGTATAGCTGCCATACAAACTGAACGATAAACTGAACTGAATTAGATCAGATAACCATAGAATATAGCTGCGTGAAGGATATTAAAGCTTTTTAACCGAAGCTAACGTTTTTTTTTTTTGTGTGTTTTATAATTTTTATAAATTATAGATAAAAATTCCAACTTTTCTAGGAACAGGAAAGCGATGTACTAGACTGGGGAAAATGTGTCGATAGTGACAAATTGTTATTATGCTATATGCAAGATGTCAAGGTAAGTAAAAATTTGAAAATTGCTAATCTACAACATAAAAATTCATCGTATTTCATTTTAATATTTTCCATTTTTTGCCATCTCATAGTAACGCTATATTTTCAACATGGAATTTTATTTCGTTCTCAGCTTTTTGAATATACGAATATTATATAATGGTGCTACCTTTTATATTTATATATCAACGGGTTGTAAAGTAGCTTTTTGTGTAGGAATACATTTTTTTGCAATGTGTGGTAAATGTGTTGTAAAGAATCTTTGTCGATTATCCCTTGATTACTTCTGTAAAAATATGAAAATAACTGTATCTGGTTTCACAATGACTTTCATTTATTCTACAAGGTGCTTTCCCAAGTAAACAAGATTTTTTGAATCTAGCGCCACTGGTGGCATTACATGACATTTCATCGATTGGAAGTGAAGTTATTGCGTTTTAAGTGTCAGTATGATTGTGTTATCGGTGCGAAAATGAGCTTCGAACAAAGAGCCAACATTAAATTTTTTAATATTGGTAAAACTTTTACCGAAACGTTTCAATTGATGAAACAAGTTTATGGCGATGATTGCCTATCCCGTAGCAGATCGCACTAGTGGTTTCAACGTTTTCAAAGTGATCGTGAGGACATAAATGACGATCAACTTGTAGGCCAATGAAAAATCATGGTAACCGGAAATTCCATCGAAACTGGGCGTGAATTCATCAAAATTCAGACGAAATCATCATTGAAATTCATGGAAATAAAATTGAACATCTCCAAAACCTCGATTTATCGCATTTTGACCGAACATTTGGGCTTACGAAAGGTGTGTGAACGATCTGTTATGCACAAATTGACTGACGACCAAAAATTGCTCAGAATCCAATATTGGAAGGACAATCAAACCAAAAATCACATTTTAACCATTAACCACTCCCCGTATTCACCTGATATGGTACCGTGCGACATTTTCCTTTTCGGAAAAATGCATTTTCCCATGAAAGGAAAGCGTTAGAAGACGTAAAGGCCTTTCGAAATGCTTGCACCGGCATACTGGCGACTATACTGGCGAATGTCCTAAAACACTCGTTCGACATGCTTTTGGACCGTGCAAAAAACTGTATTGAAGCAGAAGAATACTATTTTGAATAAAATAAATTTGTTTTTGCCGAAAAAACCATTTGTTCTGTTTCTTTTAAGTATTGTTTACCTTGACACGCCCTTGTATTTGTTTTGCGGGTTAAGTGATTGGGTCTGAAAGATACGAAATTGCTACCATACAATTCGAACAATTCCGTACGTAAGTTCGAAATTCGTAGAGTGACAGTTAGCATATCCATATTTCGTTAGTAAATTCAATTTGATTATAAACGATTGCAGTTTTATTTATCAAAATTTAAACGTTTTCTTTTACCCAGCTTATTCCAAACGTCGAAATTTAAAATTATGACTGGTAACAAAAGTTTTGAATTTACAAGGATTCAGTGATAACCAATTATGGGTATTCGTAGCGGACATTCGTATCCGTAGCTTTGATTACAATGTATACTTGTGGCCTCACAAAGCTTACCATCCAAACTTTTCAAGTGTTGTGCATATTTGACACTTCATAGCGGAACTTTTTGCGATACACTATATATATCAAAATTATTAAAAATTGAAAACAAAACACATTCAACTATAGACCAAATCATTTGAATGTTAGTGAGATTTACAATATGAAATATAAGAGATGCGATGAAAAAATTATATTTTTTATTTTTTTTAATTTAATTTCATTTACACTAAAATTGAAATTAATGTTTTATTTTATTGTTTTTTATTGAAACACAAAGTTTATTTAGTCTCGTTATTACTTTAGAAACAATAAAATCGGCCGCTTTTGCATAAGCACAGAAAATCTTGTTTGTGTTTTACTCATTAAGCGTAATAAATTTAAAACTATAATTATAATTAGATAATATAATTGAGTTTACTTATGCTTACTAAAAGCATAAAAAAAATTAAAAAAAAATCTCGAACGAACGAAAGAATCCGAAAAAAAGGTTAAGAAAGTATAGTGGTAAACATTGCATGGCCTCAAGTGTATATGTGTATATTCTCTGTGCTGGTGCCCATTTTTCAGAAGGTTCAGAGTATCATTAGTAAGGGGAAATCGTCCAAATCCATTGGGATCAACATATCAATGCTGAAGAATCTAGGTTCTACGGGAGTAAATTACCTCATCAAGGTCCTCAAACTGTTGCTGACCACTCTTCAATTACCCTATGAGTGGAAAGCCGGAAGAGTTGTCCCACTACAGTAGTGAAGACACTTGAAGCCTTGCTATTCCCAACTTTCACACGTCACCTGAGCCGAGCAAACCACCAGCATGGCTTCCGAAAGTACACAATATCACTACAGTACTTAGCGTATAAACCCCCAGATAGTTCGTGGCCTTAACCAGAAATCACCCTTTGAGATAACGATCCTCGTAGCGTTGGACTTGTCGAAAGCCTCTGACACAGTCAGTCACACAACTCTACTGGAGAAAATCGAAGAAACTACGCTCCCTTTAGAACTGAAAAGGTTACCCATGAACTACCTGAGCGGTCGTCAATCTTCCGTATTATTATACTTATATAGTGAGGTCCGTATGCTCCAAGTTAAGAAGCATAATGAACTCTTCTCCAAGCAGTTCCTGCTGGGGTGCTTTCGCAGAAATCATCCCTGCAGGCACCTGCTTGGAGGGGAACCTTCTAGGAGCATCAAGGGGTCATTCCTTTGCCGCGAGAAACGAGAGTAACCCTTGAGCAGCTTCGTTCTGAATACTGTAACAGGTTAAACTCTTATTTATCCAGAATAGACCCCAACATATCTAATTTAAGTCCTGCTTGAAATGAGTTTCCGCATGACACTGACTACCCCTTTGCATGCCCCTCCACTCACCTGACACCCTTCTCCCATTGACACAGCACCTTTCTTGGGCCTACCTTTGGATGACGTCGTCGACGACTTAGCTAATCTTATTATCCTAACTGGGATTAGGTACCCGTCACAACTACAACAACATTACAATTTAAGAATGCTCTGCCCCATCCACAAAAATGGTGACCCCACAATCTGCGCCAACTACCGTTTGATAAGCCTCCTCAGTATTGAGCGTACTGGCTGAAATATTAAAGCCCACCGTCAACAAACACTGATAAGATAAGGCCTGAAAAATCAACAACTGGCCAGATATTCACCATGCGTCAATTCTTTGAAAAGACCCGTGAAAAAAGGATCCACACACACTACCTGTTCGTCGATTTCAAAGCTACTTTTGACAGCACGAAGAGGAGCTGCCTATTCCGCTATATCTGAATTTGTTATCTCCACAAAACTGAGCAAACTGATGTTGAGCAATATCAAAAGCCGTTCGATACCAACCTAGGTTTCAGACAAGGCGGCTCCCTATCGTGCGGCTTATTCAATCTTTTGCTGGAGAAAATAATTCGAGCTGTAGAGCTGTATCGAGAAGGCACAATATTCTATATTTATCATTGGCCTCAACAACCGCGCCGTTAGTTCTGCTCTCTCCACGTCACGAGGGCAAGACGAAATATGTCCTGTCATCCCCAGTTAGTAGATCATCCATATACATCCATATGACTATAACTAGTTACTTTACGACAAAATGTGATGCGAAGCAATTCCATACGTGACTCTTAAAAGGCGATAATCACGTACAAAATAGATCTTGCTATAGTAAAAAATATATCTTCCTATAGTTGTGGGCCTACAATGAGAGTCTCGTTTAAATAATTTCCAGTTGTTAACTTCAGAGATGAGTAGAAAACGACTAGAAGTTTCGTTTTTTGACTGTGTAATAGACTTTCTCATATACGTCGTTATTTTTGACAACATTTTCGGGCATCTTTAAACTTTTCGTGCTTAAAACTCGTACAAATGGCATCTGAACTTAGCTATTTCTTATTTATTTTGAAGCATATATTTGTCGATAATATGCTGTCATAAGTAACATTATAAATATTGCAAAGAATCGCTGATGCTCCTTTTCAATATTGGTACACAGTTCTAAAGCAGACATTTAAATGAATAAATTTAATTTATGTATATATTGTTTCTTAACCAATTATTTTTATTTTTCAGAGTGTTCTTCAAGCGAATTGTATAAAAACTGGACAGTTAGTTAAAAAATTTTCTTTGGATATTGGAACTGTTGTAGCCGTATCTGGCAAAAAAAAATATTCTGAAATTTTCTTTAATTTCTCATCATTTTTGAATCCTGGCACCATTTATCAATACGATTTCGGCTTACCGAATAAAGAATTACAAATATTCCGTGAAATTAAATTACAACTGGATGGTTTCAGCCAATATGACTATGAAATAAAACAAATATTCTATAATAGTAAAGATGGGACAAAAATACCTATGTTTATAATACGCAAAAAGGGTGGAGTTATATCGCCTCAACCTTGTCTTCTTTATGGTTATGGTGGCTTTAATATAAGCCTACAACCCTCTTTTTCTGCCACAGCGTTAATGTTCATGGATACATTCGATGGCATATTAGCGTACCCGAATCTGCGTGGAGGAGGGGAATACGGCGAAAAATGGCACAACGCAGGTCGACTTTTGAACAAACAAAATGTTTTTGATGACTTCCAAGCATCAGCCGAATATTTAATTAATAATAACTATACAACTAAAGATCGTCTGGTGATACAGGGAGGATCAAATGGAGGACTGTTAGTTGGTGCCTGTATTAATCAGCGACCCGATCTTTTTGGTGCAGCTGTCGCCCAAGTTGGGTAAGTTAACTTATTAAGAAAGCTGAGTGACAAAAATTAAATTTGTGTTCTAAACAGTGTCATGGATATGTTACGTTTCCATAAATTCACTATTGGGCATGCTTGGTGCTCTGATTATGGCGACCCTATTGAAAAAGAACATTTCGAAAATTTGTTGAAATATTCGCCTCTGCACAATGTTCACGTTCCAAACAAAAAGTGTGAAGAATATCCTTCTACCTTAATTTTAACAGCCGATCATGATGACCGTGTCAGCCCCTTACATTCGTTAAAATTTGTAGCTGCTCTACAAGATGCAGTACGAAATTCTGCTCAAGAAAATCCAATTCTTCTACGGGTCTATAGTAAAGCTGGTCACGGTGCTGGTAAACCGACTTCGAAGAGGATAGAAGAGTCTGCTGATATTCTTACTTTTCTCCGCAAAACTATAAACGTTGATGTTGTAAATCTCTAACATAATAACATATAATATATCATATTACTTGCTATTAAAATACGATATGGTGCAGGAAAACATTACCCCGCATTTTAAATTACTTTTTCTGAATTATGTAAGGAAAACATGCTCTATTAAATTGTGGCTTACAATGGCAATAGAAAGCATATTCCGGATAACCGTAGCAGAACAAATATATTATTATTACTTTCAACTTGTTGCTACAGAGTTAACAGTTTTGTCCACCTAACGCTTGTTCGTTTGATATAAATGATTAGGATGATAAGTTGAAATTCGGTTGACTGTCTGTCCATCCGTACTCTGTGCAAGGTGTAACTTAAGTAAAAATTAATATATCTGGATGAAACGTGGTACACATGTTCCATTGGAACCATAAAAAGTGTGGTATTGAAAATGGGCGTAATAGGACCATTTACAGCTATTGGTTATTTTTCGACCAGCAACTTTGAAAAATTACCAAGTCGAAAATGAACGAGATATGTCGTGAAATCAATGCAATTTTGCATCTTTCTGAATCCGTGGCTAAACGGCTCAATGTAACAATCTCACAACGAATCGCATTAAAGAGGGTCGTTAAAAAATTGTTCAGCAATGCAGTAAATATTGGCAAAACGGCGCAGTTTGCACTGCTGATGTTATGCTGACTGACGCTCCTGCATGTAATTGCTAAAACTGCCCTTTGAAAATTTGCATTTTCAAACATAAAAATGTGCGAAGTGTTTTTTTATTAATACTTTCAGTGACAAGTTAGATAGCAAAAATTATCGACTAAATTTCAAAAATTGAATAAATAAATATAACGTTTAAGTTTCTAACCAGTATATATCTTTATTTTCATTTTAGTAATCACCATGTACATATGTATAAATGGAACTAATTTAAATAGATTGTTTACTTGTGTGACACACTTGTTTATTATAGAACGTAATTTATAAAGATAATCATTTATTTTTCTAAAAGTTAAATGTTTATTTATTTCGGAGGTCCATGCAGGTAATCGAATTGATCGGGATCGTGTAGGGTGCTAACTGCAGCGCGCGGGATGGGTGTCGCAAAACGAATATACATATATAAAACGAATATGTTTAATCTGCTCAGGGGACCACCCTTTGTGTTGAGTGGGTTGATGTACAAGCGTGGTGAGTTGTGTTTTGTACGAGTGTGGTGTCGTCAACTATGTTCTTCTGAGTTGTTGAGTGTGATGTTATTCTCAAGTGTGGTGTGTTATATAAGGGTGCGCCAGTTTTTACCGGGTAGAGTGGGAGAGGCTTAACTCATTTAAACAATAATTTTAAAATTATATTTAACATAAATAATTTAAAGACATTTTAGCTAACACATTTGGATTTGGTGTAAGTTTTGTGCAATTACTTTTCAAATGTTGCAAGTATTTGCGCAAGGGCTATGACAGTGATGCTTCCACGAATTTTCAGTTTTAACAGATATGCCAGGTTTGCTTTTTTGAAGTAGTTGCATTATGCATACTGTGCAATGTGCTTTATCGAAAACGCTCTATATCTCCCAAATCACGTAGAAGGGTATACGGTTAACAGTCCTTAAGACTGTAAAATCTGCGGAAATCGGTTGATAACACTGCCCATTCCCCAACAACTAATTTATATTTTACATCCGGGATAGTGAAAAATGGGTTTATACGATACGGTGTTAAAATTGGACAATGGGCGTGGCACTGCCCATTTTTAGGTAAAATTTCATTTCTCCGGATCCGGACTCGACCAATTTCAACCAAATTTGTTAGACAAAAATTTCCTAACATTCTTTTGTTGCATTGTGAAAATGGGCGGAATCAACAAACTGCGCCCACTTCCTATATATAACACTTTTAAATTTCATGTGTATATTGTGTATGAACAAATTAAACACCTTTAAGATGTGCCATTTCACGTCTATCAAATGTCGAAAAAGATGAACAACTTTTCAAACCACAGATACCGAACATCCGGACTCCAATGCCTTCGGCTGACGTGTTACCGGAAATATTGGGCAGTCTGTGAGGATTGTATTGAAATTAAATAGAATATATTCCGGGTAACAACCTGGTCAACTAAACTCTAATAATTAAACAGCTGAACATTTTTAAACGAAATTTTAATTCGGTTAATGAACATTATTTGTGATTTATTTTACAATGACGAAAACGTTGACCCCAAACCTGTTAAGCTGCGCATACGGAAAAACCTTCGAGAAATCTTCCATTTTGTCTTTAAGCCAAAGTTGTACCAACAATTTAATAGCCTTTTTATAATATTCGTCCTTATTCATAAGTTATTTTCGTTGAAGTATGGAAGAATTTTGTTGTTTGATAAGTGAGATGAAGGAACATTTTTAAACGAAATTTTAATTCGGTTAATGAACATTATTTGTGATTTATTTTACAATGACGAAAACGTTGACCCCAAACCTGTTAAGCTGCGCATACGGAAAAACCTTCGAGAAATCTTCCATTTTGTCTTTAAGCCAAAGTTGTACCAACAATTTAATAGCCTTTTTATAATATTCGTCCTTATTCATAAGTTATTTTCGTTGAAGTATGGAAGAATTTTGTTGTTTGATAAGTGAGATGAAGGAACATTCTCACCATCCCTGAAATCACGCGTAATCATCCCTGCTGACGGCAATTATCAAAAATGCAATGGAAATGATATTAACGTTGCCGTAGGGCAATCAACATATGTTAAGGAAGTTTTAACGGATTACATAAGTTTCCTTGAGCAAAACACGGGCTATTTTCAGTATTTCTTTTTCATATAAAAAATTAAATATTTCATTTAAATTTTTTATTAGATGTTAAATAAGACAATTAAAAATCGATTTGTTGACCTCATGAAAACCATGTAACCTCTTAAACAACAAGAGGAGTTAAACGCTTAAAAAAATTTAATTTTACTGAAAGAGTTTATTTCTAGTCTTAAGGGGTTAGGGGCAGTCAGAAGCACGAAAAGAATTTTCAGTAATTTTGTTTTTGCTATTAAGTCATGTGTGGGATGTCCACAAAAATTATTGATTTATTTGAATATAAAAAACTGATGCAAAACTGATAGAGTGGTTGGGAGACTGAAATTGCAGCCGTGATGATGCGCCAAGAAGAAGGAAAAATGGTGGGTCGTCAAGCTGACAGCTTATCCAGTTTCCGAGTTGCCATATCGGATTTCGACTTTCAAAAATTTGTCGCCGCGTTCGACTGTGGGAAATGGTCCCTCGTATGGTGGTTGAAGAGGTGCCCGAATTGAGTCGTTGCAGACGAAGACTGATGGTGTTGAGTGCAAGTTCTTTTCTACAAATGGTACGTGCGCTGAGTTGTTTGTAGTTGGTGACGGCTTTAGTGACTGCATGCGTATGCGTAAATTTTCGACGCGCTCTCCTTCGTTGGCATTGTGATGTTTTTCGGAAAAGAACTGACCAGATGATCGAAGTGTATTTCCATAAACCATTTCTGCGGGTGTCGCTCTTAAATCATCTCTCCATGAGGAACAAAAACTTAGAAGGATGAGTGGGTGAACTTTGATCCAGTTGTTTGTCATGTAGCATTTTATCGCTGCTTTTAATGATCTGTGCCATCGCTCGATAATCCCGTTTGACGCAGGGTGATACACAGTGCTGAGTAAGTGCTTGATGCCTAAAAGTCTGGAAAGTTCTCGAAATAGTGTAGATTCAAATTGTCTACCTTGATCCGTTGTTACTCTACTCAGTACTCCAAATCTACCGATCCAGTGTGTGTATAAATTGAAAGCAATGGTCTCTGTTGTCATGTCTTCGAGCGGGAGTGCCTCTAACCATCGGGAATAACGACCGACTATTGTTAAACAGTATCGATAACCCTTGCAAGTCGTTGCTCTGGTAACGTGAATGTCGACAACGGTGCTCTGTTGTGGCGCTGCACTTTAGCTCTTTGGCACGGGTACACTGCCTGGACCATAAGCAGCAATCTTTTCGGAGCCTCGGCCATACGAATTTTTCTGCGATTAATTTGGTTGTTTTAGCGGCGCCTGTGTGTTTAACTTTTTTGCGCAAGGGCTACGACATTTTTTGGCATCGTTACCAAATTTGTTGTGGTACCAGCACGAACCATTCCAATCGTTGTTTTGCAGACGGTTTCTGCTGCGACTTCTAGGCCGACGATTTATGTTCGCCTTTTTGTTTTTTGAAGCTATCTCTTTCGTGATTTCGGCTGACTTACTCGATGCTGGATTGATTGCGTGTTGTTGTGTCTGGAGTTTCGACCACGCGTACGTGTTGTGTGTCGCTAACCTCACATAGTTTTTCCGCGAGCAGGGCAACTTTGTCGGGCGGTTCGTTGCTAATGGAAATTATTACTCGCATGTTGGTAACCGACTCAACCAAATGGACTTAAATATATTATCGTTAATCTCGCTGCCGGCTAAACTTCGCATTTCGCGCAAGAGCTGCGATGGACGCATATCACCAAGCTCTTGTTCTTGCAGTAGCTTTTTCCACGTTTTTGTTCCGAGTTCGCGAATTGCGTTATTATACGATTTTTTAGCGTGGTATACAAATCACTGTTCGGTGGATTGAGAATTATGTCGCTTATTTGGGCTAGCACGTTACTTTCGAATGCGGCCACGACGGTGCGGTACTTCGTTTTGTCCCTCTGTTTTGTTCTGGCTTTGAGAATGGTGGGATCCTGATGGAAACTTTGCCCACGTTGCGGGTTTGGCCGTCCTCTGCCCATTGGCCCCGATGCTGCAAATTTTGTGATACCTGGTTTACCGCTTCTTCTTCCGTCATTTTACCTTTTGTCGGGGTCACCAATATGTGGGATGTCCACAATAATAATTGATTTATTTGAATATAAAAAACTGATACACTGGTTGGGAGACTGAAATGGTAAGACGTGCTTGCAGCCGTGATGACGCGCCAAGAAGAAGGAAAAATGGTGGGTCGTCGAGCTGACAGCTTATCAAGTTTCCGAGTTGCCATATCTATAATTTTTGCAGAGTTGCATTTGGGGTTGCCACATTGCTTTCGGGTTGTCACACAAGTTCTTTTACAAGTAATAGTGCATTATTATAGAATGTGTTGACTTGAAGTCACGAAAATTTCAAAAAAAAAAAATTATTTTCAAAGTTATAGTTATTTTTGACCCAGTTCCAAAACAGGTACTTGCAGTGACAACCATAAGTCCTTGAAGAGTCATCTAAAATCTATCGAACAAAAAAAAAATTAGTTTTATAAATGAATAATTCTGGGCCTGATCGATGGATTTTTTTTCAAAAATTAACAAAATGGTGGCTTCAGAAAATTTCTTTCTAAAATTTTGGGAAAAAATCAACAGTTAATTGGTCTTAAAAAATCGAAATTAAAAAAAAATCCTTCGATCAGGCGCGAGTTTATTATGTATTCTAAAAGCTGTATACATTTCATTAAAATCTACTAAGCGGTTTTCGAGTTACAGATGTCACCAGTTTAAAAAACATAGTTTTGAGAAAAACGTGTTTAAAAAAAGAAGAGAGCTCTCTTTGTTATTTGTCGAATAACTCAAAAACTAATTACCGGATCGACGTGAAATTTTCAGAGAATATTTTTAAGATATTACACTTAACGAAAATGCAAAAAAAAATTTTTTTTGAAAATTCTAACTACCCCTAACCCCTTAAAGGCAG
Organism: Bactrocera zonata; assembly: GCA_037783105.1. NCBI lineage: Eukaryota > Metazoa > Arthropoda > Insecta > Diptera > Tephritidae > Bactrocera > Bactrocera zonata. Next base: position 40,872 of record JBAWJQ010006667.1, on the reverse strand, counting down.
CAGCTGTAGGTTTGTATTTTAGTCAACCGATAATAGCAACAAAAAGTTAAAGTTCGATACTTCTATAGACAATAGCTTAAATACTGTTGATTTGAAACCCGTAAAGGGTATTAATAAAACTCAGAGAGAAATTTTTCTATAATAATTTGTTGTGATGCCAAAAACGTATAAAATCAGTCGCATAGTCTTCTTACCCTCATTTCAGGAAGAAGAGTAGAAGGAGTGCAACCGAATACTGAATAGATACAGCATAACGTATTTGGTCATCATGAAACTGAAACTAATTCTTATGAAATTCAAATAAAATATTTTTATTTAATTAACACAACTCTGCGTTCATCAGAAAAGAAAATCACTCTTCGTTTAGAATTTGAAAGAAAGCACAATTTAAGGATTTACGAAGTCTCAAACGCTCTCAGATATTTTGGCATACTAAATGTCTTCAAGAACAAAATCATTGAGAAAGTGGTAGGACGTAGCAATTCAGTCGTATATGTATTAGGGATGGTAAACTCGATTCCGATTCTACTCGAGAATCGAGTTTTATCGTAAAATAATCGATTTTTCGGAATCAATCTTCAGTAGTCGAAGTCGATTAAGAAACGATTCTTGACATCCGACTTTACTATTAATTAAGTAACTAGTTTCAAGTTATTCAAACGAGCACAAGAAAACTCGCGATTCTTAATTCTTGACGATAAATTTATTCAAATGGCGCCTAGCGCTGCATAGATTTGCTTTAAAAAAATAAACAACGGGTCGAATGTCCAGTGTCACCAATGTGGAAAGCAATTAAAATATAATAATAGTACGTCTATTGACGATGTGCAACCAATTCCAAGACTTATGGAAATTTCTGCTAGCTATTGAAGATCAACAATCATCTAACAAAGATAAAAATTTCTGGGAAGCAGTTCACTTACTGAAAAATTACTTGAAAAAAGCATACCATAATAAGAGGACATTCAGTATATTTCCTTTCAATTCTTAATATTAAAGAACCAAAGACCCTCCTAAAGCCCCATCTATCTTAAAACTCGAAAGTCAAAGAATTAAAATACAAACTTTCGACAGCAACATAATTATACACAATAACAACTAAACTAGGTAAAATAAGTAAAACCCCCAAACTAATTTACTAAAACAGCTTTTAAAATTAAATTCAAATACTGTAAAAAGCCAAACTTGAAATCAATGACTTAACCAACAATACATATAGTGAAATTTGATTTCCAACCCAAGCAAAACTAACCTCCACCTAAGCCAACTCAACCGCTCCACGTAGACGTTTACTGTAAGAACAAATGTCATAAACTATGCAAACCAAATAAAGCACAAAATTTAGATAAGAGACCATAAGCACATCTATGATACACTATCTACTACCGAAAATCCAAAGTAACATAGAAAAGAAATAGCTCAGATACCCTAATTCAGATGTACATAGGTTGCTATATATATTTCTGGACTAGGCAACACTAAGTGTTGCCAGGTGCAATCTGACATTTCCATTGGAAAGTTTGACATTTTTTAGCATAACATCACTCAGAACGTTTTGTCATTTAATCGTGAATTGTTTTATTTACAGAGAATTAAAAAATTCATCTCGGCCAAAAAATGGTATTAACTCGAGAACATTTTCGTGCGATCATTTTTCACAACTTTCGATGTAGATTATCACGACAAGAGTGCATCGATGAACTAAAATCTTTCTATGGCTATGAAGTACCATCCTATAGCACTGTGAAAAACGAATTCAATCGTGGCCGACGCTCGCTCAAAGACGAATTCCGTGAAGGTCATCCAAAACCAGCCGTTGTGCCAGAAAACATCGATGCCGTACGTGAACTGATAATGCAAGACCGTCATGTAACATACCTTCAGATAGAGGCATGCCTATGCATTTCGCCCACCAGCATACATTCGATATTGCATGAACACCCAGCCGTAAAAAACGTTTGTTCTCGTTGGATCCCGAACAATTTAACAATCGCTCAAAAAAAGGCTCTTGTGGATTGGTGTAAAGAAATGCTGAAAAAATACGATCGCGGTGCTTCAAAAGACGTTTAAAAGATCGTCACAGGTGACGAATCATGGATCTATGCGTCATACGAAACAAAAAAGCAATCGATCGTGTGGGTCTTCCAAGACGAGCCAAATCCAACGAAAAAAAAAACATTTTCGTTGATAAATATGCCTATTTTCATTATTAGGCCAGAAATATATATAGCAGCCCTCGTAGTACGAAGAACGGTAAAATAATAAACATTCCAGTAGACAGAGGATCGGTGGAAATCGTCTTAGCTGTATATTCCGTCGAAATTAAAGAGGTAGCGGCAAATTACACTGGAAGAGATTAGAATTACTTTTGAAGCTAAGGAGATACCTGGTGGTAACATAGTTATAATGCGGTTGGGTTAAAGGTTCTCTGGAAATAAAACTCGATATGGAGATCAACTTGGAAAAAAAGCTCCCTGCCTGCTCACCGTCGGAAACAGTGAATCTACTTGCTATGACGCCAACGACAATACCTACACTGTGAAGGGATCACTGTTACCTCGAATGCTTTAACATGATTGAGGAGAAACTCTCTCAGGCTCTTCGGTGGGTGCCAAGGATGTTGGTTCGACAAAAAAGATCAGGCATAAGCCAAACCACTTTTGTAGACTATCTTCATCTATATAACGGTGAATTTGAAAAAAATAGTATTAGATCTAGTAGGTACTGAGAAATTAATTATATTTCTTAAATTTGGTTTGCACACGTATTAGTTATAGTCGTGTTTTGGTTGTGTATGTGGAAAGTTATGCAAAATGCCGACAAGTTAGCATGTTGGCATTATATGAAGTAAAGTGATATTCTCTGCAAATAGCAGCTAGAATTGTCTTTTGCAAAAAAAAGTGTGAGTGATTTTTTGGAGCGTAAAAAGGGGCTAAATTCCTATTTCTTTGGCGCCGCCATCTAAAGGTGCCGTTGGAAACAGGTACCACAAACGCTTAGCTTATCAGATATTCGACTAAAAGTTCAAAAATTCAAACATTTTAACAAGCTATTTTACTACATTTAACATACTTTTTGCATGATTTTCACTACAAATCAATTAATTTAAATTGTAAATATTTAAACAAATTCATATTTTACACTTTTTCCAGGTTTTTTAAAAAAGAAATATATTTTTTAAAAATTACTTTTTATACTCGTAGTGGACATTATTTATGTGGAAATGTAGCGCTGCCATATGACAATAAGCAAGTATGATCTATTCGCTGAAATTCCAATTTTGCTAAAATTCCTCTTTCTTTATTTAGCAATTTTAGTTATTTCGCGTTTAGCCTTTTTTGCAATAAAAATTAAAAAAGTGTCTGTAGATTTCAAATTATTAATATAAAAACTTTTTCCATGCATTTACATTCTTCTTATATAAATTACAGAAACAAATAAGTAATATTATATAATAATAATACGTAATAAAATAAGGGCATGTACCTGGAATGTTCGGTCCTTTAATTGGGAAGGTAACCGTACACAGCTGGTTGACATCCTCGCAAAAATAAAGGCTGACATCACCGCCGTCCAAGAAATGCGATGGAAGGGACAAGGACTGATACAATTAGGTTCTTGTTGCATTTACTACAGTAGCCATATAAAGGAGCGCAAATTCGGTGAGGGATTCGTGAAGGAGAGAGACTTCGTCGCTGGGTACTGTCATTTACCCGATTGGAATAATGTTTAGCTACAATCCACATCAAAGCGAAGTTCTTCAACATATCGCTGATGTGACCAAAGAAGAAGAATTCTATGAGCGCTTGAAGCGCACCTATAAGAGCTGCCACGATGTCAAAATCGTGCTTGACGACTTTAACTTAAATTAAATTCAGCCTGTCTGGCTGTCTACGGATCGAAAAGCCAGCAACCAGACCAATCATGTTGCGAGAGATGGAAGACACGTCTTCGGTATTTTAGACGTGCGTACGCTCCGAGGTCCTAACATCGACTCGGACCACTATCTTGTTGCAGCCAAAATACGCACCCGCCTCTCTATACAGCTGCAACCGAAACCATTGGTTTTAGGAAAATGCAAAAGAACAGCTGATACGACGAGGAGTGCCGTGTCGCAGTGGAGAGAAAATAGACTACCTACCTCGCAACATTACAATCGACCACAACACGTGCAGGATGGAATAAATAGCGAGAGTTGAAGAAGGACACCTGACGCATTTGCAGACAAGCTGGCAGACAAAGGTAATAGCATCTACGAAATGATGCGGCGACTAATAGATGGTTTCAAGACCGAAGCATACTCTTTTACAACCCCCAGAGGTGATTTAGTAACCGATGCCCAGAGCATACTTAAATTATGGAGGGATCACTTCTCCAGCCTGCTGGTTGGCAGTGAAAGCACAACACCGGGAGAAGGCGAACCCGATTCCCCAATCGATGACGATGGAGCAGACGTTCCATTACCCGACCATGAATAAGTTCGAATAGCAATTGCCCGTCTGAAGAACAACAAAGCGGCAGGGGCCGATGGATTGCCGGCCGAGCTATTCAAATACGGCGGCGAAGAACTGATAAGGTGCATGCATCAGCTTCTTTGTAAAATATGGTCGGACGAAAGCATGCCCAACGATTGAAATTTAAGTGTGCTATGCCGAATCCATAAAAAAGGAGACCCCGTAATCTGCGCCAACTACCGTGGGATTAGCCTTCTCAACATCGCACATAAGGTTCTATCGAGCGTATTGTGTGAAAGATTAAAGCCCACCGTCAACAAACTGATTGGATCTTATCAGTGTGGCTTTAGAACTGGCAAATCAACAACCGACCAGATATTCACCATGCGCCAAATCTTGGAAAAGACCCGTGAAAGGAGAATCGACACTCACCACCTCTTCGTCGATTTCAAAGCTGCTTTCGACAGCACGAAAAGGAGCTGCCTTTATGCCGCGATGTCGGAATTTGGTATCCCCGCAAAACTAATACGGCTGTGTAAACTGACGTTGAGCAGCACCAAAAGCTCCGTCAGGATCGGGAAGGACCTCTCCTAGCCGTTCGATACCAAATGAGGTTTCAGAAAAGGCGATACCCTATCGTGCGACTTTTTCAACCCGCTTCTGGAGAAAATAGTTCGAGCTGCAGAAGAAAATAGAGAAGGTACCATCTTCTATAAGAGTGTACAACTGCTCGCGTATGCCGATGATATTGATATCTTTCTCCAGACTGGACAAGAAAGCAAAACAAATGGGTCTGGCAATGAACGAGGGCAAGACGAAATATCTCCTGTCATCAAACAAACAGTCGTCGCACTCGCGACTTGGCATTCACGTCACTGATGACAGTCATAACTTTGAAGTTGTAGATAATTTCGTCTATTTAGGAAGCAGTATTAACACCACCAACAATGTCAGACTGGAAATCCAACGCAGGATTACTCTTGCCAACAGGTGCTACTTCGGACTGAGTAGGCAATTGAAATTAAAGTCCTCTCTCGACGAACAAAAACCAAACTCTATAAGTCGCTCATAATTCCCGTCCTGCTATATGGTGCAGAGGCTTGGACGATGATAACAACCGATGAGTCGACCTTAAGAGTTTCCGAGAGAAAGGTTCTGTGAAAGATTTACGGTCCTTTGCGCATTGTCCACGGCGAATATCGCATTCGATGGAACGATGAGCTGTACGAGATGTACGGCGACATTGACATAGTTCAGCGAATTAAAAGACAGTGGATACGCTGGCTAGGTCATGTTGTCCGGATGGACGAAAACACTCTAGCTCTGAAAGTATTCGACGCAGTACCCGCCGAGGGAAGACCTCCACTCCGTTGCAAGGACCAAGTGGAGAAGGGCCTGGCTTCGCTTGGAATATCCAATTGGCGCCACGTAGCGAAAAGAAGAAACGACTGGCGCGCGGTTATTAACTCGGCTATAATCGCGTAAGCGGTGTCTACGCCAATTAAGAAGAAGAATTTGTTTTTACGTTAGTTCAAACTTCAATTAAGGTAATTGGAATCCGTTCCATTACTCTCGTTTGACGCTTGAGAAAATGTTCGAGAATTTGACATTCTCAAATTGAGAACAAAGGAAAATTTCATATCAAAAATGTTCCTTTTTGTTTGAGAATGCTTTCATTTTCAAATTAAAAAGCATTTAAGGGAAATTTAGGAAATTAGGGTTGATTCTCCAACTCATCTCAATTTGAGAATCAACAAAACTGTTCGTTAGGAAGTAGACTGTTTTATAATGTATCCGGAATATTTGTTACATGCATCATGGTTTTAAACGTATAATTGTGGTAGTCAATGCACAATGGCAGAGAAAATCGATTAGATTTCTTATTAATTTACGTATATTAAAGTTTAGGTTAAATTTAAAGATTGTGCCAAAAACAAAGTTTTGATGGCAAGAATATAATATATTTCCATAAGTATTTGAATGAAACAATTTGATTTCAATTTGATCATTTTTATACGCTCACCAACCAAAAAGTAAGTTTAGCATTAAAAGTGTTCCACAACTTCAAATTATGCAACGCAGCATTTTGCAATGTTGTTTGACGTTGCATAGTGACGATGTACATATGTATAAATACTGTGGAAATACTGTATCGATGCTTTGCAGTAGTACGTTTTCGAAGTCAACCATATAATGAAATCCATTACGGCCGTTCTCATAACCGGACAGCTACCATAACTGGACTAATTTCATGAACACAATGTTTTCAATATTATTTTCATACAAACCCAATTCCTATAACTGGACATGGAAACGTTCCAATGCAAAAAACCCATAGATATTAACGGACTCTCCCCGACACAAAAAATAGTACTTTTTATCACCGGCACTGTTATCCGGTATTTTGGCATATCAGATTGACAGCTACTACATGATATTCAAAATTTGATTAATTTAGGCAGGAAAGTTTAAAATAGAAGTAATCACTTATTTTAATGATACCTTCAAAATCTACGAAGCCATTCAGAAAGCTACAGCTTCCTATTCAATGGGTTTTCGTATATAAGACTCAAGGCCAACCAATGTCGATATTGTTGTTAAAATTTCCAAAACTGCATATTTTACATAAACTTGTGGTCAATAAAAACCCACCACCCCTTTTGGAGATTATCTTGAGCTATATTACTGTGTATTTGAAACAAAGTTCTACTAGACCTGGAACACAGTGAACTAGACTATTGAACGATTTATTCAAACACAGAGAATAGTGATGTTTTGGAGCGTAAAAAGAGACCAGGTAGTTCCCGAAAACTGAGAGAACAAAAAACTTACTGCGGCTGAGAAGTTTAAGCGATCGCTTTAGAAGTGCATTTTCTATAAGAGCGAAGATGCAAAAAGTTCACTAAATAGATTTAAGTGCTAAACCATACACCGACGCCCTGCCAAAAAGCCACCTCTTCTTCTTTACCAGGTTGATATTGTTTACGCGGTTTTAGCCGAGTTAAAAATAGCGCGTCAGTCGTTTCTCCTTTTCGCTTTACACGCCAAGTCGAGATACCTAGTGAAGCCAGGCTCTTCTCCACCTGATCTCTCCAACGGTGTGAAAGTACTAAACCGAAAACCTCCACAGCTAGAGTGTTCTCCTCCATCCTGCTGTTCGGACCTAGCCACCACAGCCGCTGTCTCTTGATGTCGCCGTATATATTGTACAGCTTATAATTCCATCGACTGCAGTATTCAGCATTGCCAATGCGTAACGGACCAGAAATCGTCCGCAAAACCTTCCCCTCGAACTCATCAGATGATGTCATGATGACGGTTCATTGTTCCCGTCATCATGACTTAAAGAGCTAGGTGGAGATAGAACTTAATGTTGTTGTTGTAGCGGCAAAAAACCCGGTTCCGTACCGTTACCGTAGACCCAACTCTCGTTGGAACGGAATTTACTTTACAATTTCCTGCACAGTCCGAAGTAGCACCTGTTGGAAAGAGTGATTTTGCGTTGGATTTCAAGCCTGATATTATTGTTGATGTTGTTGCTGGTTCATTGGTAGACGGAATTATCTACGACTTCAAAGCTATGACTATCATCAGTGATGTGAGCCAAGACGCGAATGCCTTGACTGTTTGTTTGATAACAGGAGATATTTCGTCTTGACGTTTTAACGTTTTCAAAGTGGTCGTAAGGACAGAAATGACGATCAACATGTGGGCCAATCAAAATCCGTTATCACCATCGAGGCTGTACAAGCCGTGCGTGAATTCATCAAAAAGCAGTCAAAATCATCATTCAAATTCATGGAAATGGAATTGAACATCTCCAAAACATCGATTTATCGCATAAATTGACTGACGACCAAAAATTACTCAGAATCCAACATTCGAAGGACATCATTAAAAAGGTCAAAAAGGACAAAAACTTCCTTTTGCAATATTGTGACTTGTGACCAGCCAAAACCCAAAAAATTTATTTGTTTTTATGATTCCAAAAGTATTATCCACAAAGAATTTGTTCCACCAGGCCAAAACCGTTAATGCGGTACTCTACCTTGGAGTTTTGAAGCGTTTTGTGCGCCGTGTTCGGCCCAAATATTGCGAAGATGAAAGTTGGCAATTGTTGCACGGTAATGCACCGTCCCATCGATCGACGCTTGTGACCGATTATTTGACCAAAAATCACATTTTAACCATTAACCACTCCCCGTATTCACCTGATATGGCACCGTGTGACTTCTTACTTTTCGGAAAAATGCATTTGCCCATTAAAGGAAAGCGTTATGCAGGCGTAGGGGCCATTCAAAAAGCTTGCACCGGCATGCTGGCGGTCATACTGGAGAACGAGCTAAATCACTCGTTCGACATGCTTTTGGACCGCGCTAAAAGCTGTATTGAAGCAGAAAGAGACTATTTCGAATAAAATAAATAGATTTTGCCGAAAAAACCATTTGTTCTGATTTTTTTTACAGTCCTGAGACGAGGACTTCAATGGACTATATTTTGTATTCAGATTTTGATAACATGACCTTCTGTGTGGTATTTGCAGAAGGGAGAGTCTCAAAATTATTTTTGTATTTTACATATTTTTAATAAACTAATGTTATATTAGAAAACGATAGTTTGAAAGAACTGGCATAGTTTCATACTGAAAACGAGCACATAAATACAAGAGAAAACTCTAAAAAAAAGCAGAATTAAGAGAAATAAATCAGGTAAACTATAATTTATTATTGCATCTTGACGATAAACTCATCTTTACCGCAAAATTAATGGTAGAAATCTATATTCGAAATGTTACTTAGTATATTCAGTGAACCTTAAACAGTAAGAGATTAAAGAGATCAACAAATTAAAACTATACGAGAATGATCCACAGAATTCTTCTGCTTTTGACAATTTGTATGCGATCATTGATACCGTCGATAACCTGCTGTACCATAAATAAACATCGATACAGCGAGAACAGGGTACATTAGTATCTGCGGTAGTTTTACTGGTATGGTATTTTTAGCAAGGATCTCATCCAACAAAATAGCTGCAAATCTTTTAAATGTATTTTAATCCTCCAACAGATGTAAGATGACTACTTACCTAATTTTTGAGTGGATTAAATTTACGGAGGTAAAGGGCACATCCCACGTTCTAGCAATTTAATTTGAATTGCAAACTTAAAATCGCACCAACACTGAACCGATATTATAAACGCGAAAATTTTTCGAACCTTTCTTCTTTTGTTGGTATGTTTTTCTCTCAGAGGTATTTGTAAGTATTTCTACATATGTTATTTCTATACAAATACTTACAAAAGCTACTTTTTTTTTTTGTAAATTTCCGCAACTCACTTAACAACAGATGGATTATGGCAAAAGTTCTCGATTTTGCGGCTTTAATGAACGGAATGCATTTTGTCGAGTCGGTAAGTGAGATCAACTTCATCGAACATTTAGTTTTCGAAACGGTTTTAATCATTTCAACGTAATTTATTTCGATCGAATCGGCCAGGTTTTCTATTAACCACAGAAGGCATTTTATCGAGTCGGTAAGTGAGATCAACTTCATCGAACATTTTGTTTTGGAAACGGTTTCAATGCTTTCAACGTAATTTGTTTCGATCGAATCGGCAAGGTTTTCGATCGAAAAAAGATTCCATGGTTAGACTCAAAATCATTTATTAATTTGGTTGAAATCGGTAAATTTAGTTTTTTGAGATGTAGGATTTATCACGTAGAAAAGAAGTGTCGCGCCCAGTGTCTAATTTTGGCACCGGCTTCTACATATAAATCGCTTACGCACCTCCTTGAGTATACAACTTAATATCTCTGATGTATTTACTTATTGAGTTATCCCACTTTTAGTCATTTTCAACAAAACTGTTATAAGGAATGTGGGTGTGATAATCATCTGATTTTCACAGAAAATATATTAGTTTCATAAGATTTATTTTTAGCAAAGTTGATTAAAATATTGAATATAGTAGAAGCGGGGTCACGCCTGCTTTTTAAAAAGTTTCAGGCTACTGATGTCTATGATATTGTGTCTTTGTATTTGAAGCTTTGTAATAGAAGAAGAGAAGGTCAGAAATAATTGCATTAACTTTTGACATTGCTAAACTTTCACACAAATTTAGGTAGTATAGTCTGTGAGAATAACAAAAATCATTATATGTAAAAATGGGGAGCTGAAGAATTCATTGACCGATTCCACACATTTTTGGAATTAAACTATAGTGCACACATTATTAAAGGTTCATATAATTTTGCTAAGATAGTAACACATTTTTCGTTATTTGCGGTATAAAGGCAACCGAAAATTTGAGATTCTTATTTTAAGTACATGGGAGCTATAGGCAGTATTATCCCATTACTGTTGTTTGATCAAATTTTGTCGTGGCGACATCCACATATATTTCACATATTGACCGGTTTGAAGTAAAGTTCGAAACTCTTTTATTGGGTACTAACTTAACCCGGTCGGCTCCGCAGAGTGTTGTTTATTGAAAGATTTTATTACTATCTAGTTCAAAGCTCTATGGTAAACAACATTTTTAGTTTTTTTGTTGGTAAAAGCAAGACGAACCGGAAATTGAAGACGTTTATACTCGAAGGTCAAATCAGATGGAATAATTGTAATGCGGGGAATAAATAACAATAATCTTCAATAACATTTCTCATTAACTTTTTGAACGCGAATATTTGTTGTAAGTTAAATCTTTTGACATATCTCCAGAAAAATTAACTTTTTAAGCAAGCGTTATCTCGTCAGTAAGCATAGACCGTAGAATAACAGGCTAAAATCACCCAAAGCACCACCAAACAAAGCTTGATTTCCAAAGCTTCTACTGACTTTTTATGCACTCATCTCAAACAATAATATTACATTGCTGTAGAAATTTTCAGACGTTCATGATATATGAGCATTTCCACAGAATCGTCAACCAGGACCAAAAATTAAAATGTTAATAAAGATACAATTTTTTTTAATAAGATTTTACAAAGATGTTTAAATTTTTTGAATATAATGTTTTCATAACCTCTCTTTGGTATTTTCATGAAAAATTTGACCGGAAACCTGAAAACTTATTTGTTTTTACTTTGAGCTATTCTAGAGGTATTTTTTCTCTTGAGTTATTTTATATGAATAACTTATGTTATGGTTGTTCTTTTCCACAAAATCTCTTTATTAATATCAAATAAAGAAGAGAAAAATGCAAAGAGGCCAAACAAAAGTCGAATAACTGTAAATTTTTATTTAGCTTATTATCTACGATCTAATCGTACGTTCGGGACCAAAAACGTAATTTATTGCTATTACTTCACTTTGAGTGCACAGGTGCCTGAAAAAACATGATTAAAGCAAGTTAAGCATCCGTAATCAAAAAACAAAATTACTTTAGGTAAACAGTACATCAAACTTTTTATTTCGATTTTCAAAATATCGTACGTTCGCGACCATAAGTATTAATTTTTTTCTAAACAAGCACATATTTATCAATAAAGATGAGTAAAACAAGTGCTAAATCGCAAAAGGTCAAACATCAGGTGTACTTAGACAAAATCAAAAGCGATCCCGAAAAGATAAAAAAATATCGTGAAAAAGCAGTTGAAAGAATGAGAAAACGCCGCTCAGAGCTATCGAAATTGCCAAAAAACAACAAGCTGTTAAAAGAGATGCGGGAAAAAGAACGTGAGAGGTTGAAAATATACCACAAAAAAAAAAAAAATTACAGTAGCCAAGGAGAAGAACATACATATTACTTATACTTGCAAACAAACATTAAGGAAAGCCCTAAAGAAAGCTGAAAATGCATTGCCAAGAGATTTGGCAAAGAAAGTGGAAGTCATTGCTGCACTGCATAAAAAGTATATCGAACCAACAAATTATAAAGAAAAAAATACTCGTACATTTGAAAGTGATTTAGAAGCTGGTGTGCCAAAATGAAATTCAAAGCGCACATTTCAACTATAATCAAGTTTCCATTTTTACTTGCGTAGCTTGGATGTTTAATGAAACTAAGTCGTTTGCAGTAATTAGTGATAGTTTAAATCACAGCAAAATCGATGTTTACGTTTTCATAACGAAGCTTATTCAAGAGATAAAAAAACAGCATGGCGAATTTGAAAGTATTTTCGTTTTCTCGGACGGAAGTAGCAGTCAATTTAAAAATAAGTTTATTGCTTGGAGTTTACATGATTTACTGGCAGAATTTGGTTGTAAAAAACTTGAGTGGAACTATTTTGCAACGTCACATGGTAAAGGTGCAGTCGATGGCGTTGGAGCAGTTGTGAAAAGAAAAATCTGGCAAATTACGAAAACAATAAATATCGTTTTAAACGATGCATTCTCTTTTTACAAATTGTGCTCAAGAGCACATTACTGGAATTCAAATTTTATATGTTGGAGCTGATACAATATCCGAGATATCTCCAACTTTGTATCGAAAATGGAAGGATATACCGAATATTGCAGGTATCAGAATGGTGCATTCGATTTTCTACGACGAAAATCTTAAGCTACGAACTGCTCGTACGGCCTATTCAAAATATAACAAAATTAAATAAATATTTTTTGTGCTTTATATATGTTTATATCTTTTCAATCAATAAAAGGAATATTAGTTTGCTTTATTTAAGAAAAGGTTTCCAAAATCCAAATAAAAACTTGTTGGAAAAATCGTACGTTCGCGACCCGTGCGTTCGCGTCCGGTACTCAGCCTTATAAATAAAAAACCAATGGAAAAATTTCAGCGTGCAATTAGTTAGGAGGAAGTTACTTTATTCCAATTTAATATAAATTAATCCTTTTAGAATAGATTGCTCCATTTCGCTATTTTTTGCGTTTTTCTAGTTGCACCCAAAAGCAACTTCCATTATTCGTACGTTCGCGACCGCATGTTTGTCGCTAACATATTAAAAAATAAAAATCGAAAGATCCTACCTTTTGCACCAACGAAAGACCTAGCAAAATGCTATCGAAACATAAAAAAAATTAAGACAAATTTATTTTTTTCCTGGTTTTTTGAACTATAAATGCGTGCGAACGTACGGTTCGCGACCGTTGGAAATGCCCATATGTATTGAATGTAGGTGTTTCATTAACTTGCATATTCAAAGGTAGCTTCAGCTCAAAATGAGCTATACGACCACCATCCAACAACTTGGCTGCGTTACCAGAAGAACTCACTGCCAGTGGAATTTTATTTAGAGAATGTACCGTTGCACTATGGTCGGAAATTTCATTTCGTTGGCACCAAAGTCAAAATGTTTGCAGTCCCGAAATATGTTGTTGTTTCTGAAATCTAGTAGTCAACGCTCCAAAACAACCAAAAATGAATTTTGTTGTTGTAATATGCAATTCACCGTTATTCGGTGAGTCATCGAAGTTGAATTTGTTTTTTTTTCAGTAATGATATCAAAAAAATTTTTCGGTGCATCCAAAAAATAAAATCCACCATTCTCACCGCAAATAGATTGCATAATGGACTCATACACTACTTTCTGCTGAACATTAAATGTCGGAAAATTTAATTGAACATAATTATTCAATTCATTGTGATCATATGTACTGTTGTTCACTTTATAATTCCTGATTTAAAAGATCATGCATAGATCGATTAGGCTATGAATTGATGCGACGAACTCGATGTAAAATGTTTTCTGCCATATTTTCTTGATAAGTTGTTCATAATTCCATTGGATTCGAAAGAAAACGCGCCAATATAATTGGAGATAGTGTCCGTATTTGTTATGGATAAACAGAAAGTGATGCATCTGCAGGAGTAGCATTCCAGGTCATATCAGCCTAAAACAAATTCAAACCTTCACATGCTCCACCATATATTGCATACAATTGTCCATTAACTGTTATCAATTGGTGGAATGATTTTGGCCCATGAACATTAATCAGCATTAAATAGAAATAGAAACACTCTACATTGCTCGGATGAACAGTGTAAATTCGTCCCAACGTTTTTGATGAATACAAATTTGTAAAACCATCAGCTCGGTTTCCTTGCTTACGGCGTTGAAATTCTTTTTTCGCTACATTCCATGTAAAATATGCCGGGACTTGTGCATACAAAAGCCTTTCTGCAAAATTATCACCTTCATACAATTTGAAGAAAGCAGTCAAAGTAGTATGAATTTATTACCGTCCCATTTTATATAGGTTAATTTCATCGTTTCCTTGTGGATCTGCAATTCCAATTACGGCCATATCGCTATCTTTGTTGACATATTTACGAATATACTTGATGGATTTAACCCAATTGGAATACTCCACATTTATGTGGGCTTAAAATACGGCACGATCCAACGATTGTCTTTCAATATCATGATATCATGATTCCTTACTTTAACCACTGTTAATCTACCGTTGTTTTCAGTTGATCGGCGACGATATAACGGGAAACCGTCACTCCCAGTAACAGTGTCCGAAACCAAAGCTCTTGGATATCGTTTCGTACACTTCCCATCAACCATGCATGGCAAATAAACAATAAATGCCCCCAGGGCCACGGATATTGTTTTTGACAACGACATCAAACAATTCAAGATCTGTCATTGCATCGGGAATTGCTGAAATGATATCATCAACTTCATCTGGTGTTATTTTATTCATCAACCAAATCAAAATATGAGCATGCGACAAACCGCCTTTCTGCCACTCCACAGAGTATATCCAACAACGCACCTCACCAAAAACATGAGTTTCTATGATGAAATCCATGAGTGCTTTCAATTTTTGTTTGAATATATATACATATGAACTATTTCCCTTTAAATAAGAGATCTTTAATTTCAGCCAATTGTGGATAGCAGGTAAATGTAACGACCGTAATGTCGTACGTAAAGGTAGGACTACACGATTGCCACAATAAACAATTTTCGACCATTTTTTTTTGTGCTAATTGGGCAAGAATATAAAAATTATCCCGATCAAATTCTCTGCAGTTACATGATTGCCTCACATTTAACAAATTTTATTGTCGCCCATTGTCGCAAAACGATTAAGGGGCAATGATTGCTGTCATCTATTTACACTGTTGTTTTATTACAGTAAAGATGTCGTGTGCTCTAAATAAATAGAATATATCGGAAGCTATAATTATAATATGTACAGCTGATGAGAACAAAAATATAAAAAGGAAAAAAGAAACATTCGTTGGAGTATTTGGGTGAGAAAGTGACTCACAAAAAGAAGCACTGATGACGCGTATCAGAAAATATTAATGGAGTTTCGGGAAATAAATAACTAAAACCATTTATTTACAAAGAGTTGTTGCAAATTGTGTCACCTCTAATTAAGGAGGAAGACACAAATATGCGACGGGCTATTTCAGAGCAAAAACGATTTCAATCTTGTCTTGCTTGCACAGTATCCCTTGTTGCACTTGTTTGTCGTGCAATTTATAAATCGCTGAAAAATGAATATCTAAAAGCGGTTTTCTTTAATTGTAGGTACCATGCACACAAGAAGAAAGAAATGAAGTAGGTTTTAAATTTAATAATAATTTCATTCCTTTCTTTCTCCTTTCTTCTTCAATAATATGATGTCTTGGGAATAGATGTTTGATACACTTTGGCTAAATTGCGGTTCTTCCGCACCAAGCGTGGACTCCGTACTTACACTCTTTGCAGCACTGCGGCGGTTTCATGTTCTCTGCTCCCTGGCCAGACTCGGCTTTCATTTTTTTATGTACATTTTGAAAGGTTGTTTTGATGTTGGCAAACTTTGCTTTGCAATCCTCTACGGTGTGCCCAGGACATTGCCTTTGTATCTTCCGTCATGCTTGCTCACGTGTGTATATGTCCTTGTACTCCTTGCAAAAATAGTCCGAAAAGCACGGGTGCTTTCCAAAGTCACCAGGACTTATTGAATCTAGCGCACCCTGGTGGCGCCATTTTCATCTCGACCGGTGCGTTAGAATCTGCTATCTTTATCGATTGTCCAGTGAAAATTTCATGACATTTCATTGATTGGAAGTGAAGTTATTGCGTTTTAAGTGTCAGTATGTTTGTGTTATCGGTGCGAAAATGAGTTTCGAACAAAAAGCCAACATTAAATATTGTTTTAAAATTGGTAAAACTTTTACCGAAATGTTTCAATTGATGAAACAAGTTTATGGCGATGATTGCCTATCCCGTAGCAGAGTGCAAGAGTGGTTTCCACGTTCTCCAAGAGGTCGTGAGGACAAAAATGACGATCAACATGTGGGCCAATCAAAATCCGTGATCACCATCGGAGCTGTACAAGCCGTGCGTGAATTCATCAAAAAGCAGCCGAAATTATCAGTTAAATTCATGGAAATGGAATTGAACATCTCCAAAACAACGATTTATCGCACAAATTTACCGACGACAAAAATTGCTCAGAATCCAACATTCTAAGAACATCAGTAAAAAGGTCAAAAAGGACAAAAATTTCCTTTACAATATTGTGACTGGTGACAAAACGTTGTGTTTCCAATATGATCTCGAAACGCCAGAGTATTAAATGGAAGGTACCGGACGAGCCGAAACCCAAAAAATCGCGCATGGGGAAGGCAAAAGTAAAGACAATGCTGATTTGCTTTTATGATTCCAAGGGTATTGCCCACAAAGAATTTATTCCACCTGGCCAAAGTCGTTAATGCGGTACTCTACCTTAGAGTTTTGAAGCGTGTTGCGCACCGTGTTCGATATGTTCGGTCCGAATATCGCAAAGATGAAAGTTGACGTTTGTTGCACGATAATGCGCCGTCTCATCGATCGACGCTTGTGACCGATACCGGCCAACGAACTAAAACACTCGTTTGACATGCTTTTGGATCGAAAGAAAAAGTTGAATTTACGGAAAAGGAGACTATTTTGAATAAAATTAGTTGATTTTGCCGAAAAAACCATTTATTCTGTTTTTTTTTTGAAAGTACTGTTTACTTTGGAACGCTCCTTGCATGCATATACATATAAGATTATACTATTATACTCTTTAGCAACAGGTAGCGAGAGTATAAAAATATGAAATAAATAAATAATGAATACGATGAAAAGCTAATCAAAAAGAGGAAAGCAATTACTTTATATGGGGTATTCGTGAACTACGAAAAGGTCTAAATCGTATCACTTTTTGGTATTTATCCTCGTATTCGTTTTAATGATAACATGAACTGTTAGGTAGTTTGAATCAAGGATAATGGGATGCTCAACTCGTTCCAGAGTGAGAGCGCCTCAAAATAAGCGTTCATAATAACATTTTCCATTGTGGCCAGATCGAACTAAATAAGAAATTTTGTGCATTTAAATTAAAACACCCACCATTTATTACGATTGCAAATTATTATATATTGGACTATTAATATATGGTGAAACTACTTATGTCCCTTTTTTTATAATTTTATGGCATATTAAAACAACGGACATTTAAACTTTCAATACTTAATAAAGTGAATTAAGCCTATTAACTCTCAATTAATAAATGTTGTTACTCATTTTTAATTGAAAATTAAATTAAATGCACCATATAACAAAGCGTTTCATCAAATATATTTTAATTTCACATTTTCTTTAATTTTCAATGTTTTACATTTATTAGTGATCTTAAACGGCGGCAACAAATCCCCCACGGTGCTCTGGAGCGAATTTAAATAAAATTTTTAGGTAAATAAAATTTTCAAGTGGATTCTGTTTCTAGGTGATATTAGAAAGAAAATAAACGTAAATAGAAAAAAATCCACTTGGCGCTTTTTTTTGACAGCGAAAATAAGATTTTTATAGATGAAGCTTGAACAAATCTGGTAAATTGTGCACAATTTGCTTACGCACGTGCTCTTTGATTCGACCTATCGCGAAAATGAAATAACAAATTACGGAGAAAGAAAAACAATAGAAGCAGAACTGATCACGCTTTCTAGCGGTACTTACCACAATGGGATCAAACGGCTAGTTCGTGAGAAATATTGAATTGAAAGTTTCTTTTCGGTACAGTCCTTAACTATAATACCTGGACGTTAAGAAAAATAGTTTTGTATATTAAGTGCTAATATAAACATCATATCTTTACGATGTTCCTTCCGAATTATAAGAAATCTGGAAATCACACTGCAAATCGCTCAAAATTATGTCTGCTTTGTTGGAAAAGAAGTAAAAAAATTCTGATTATACAAGGGAAAATCCAAATTAATCTAAAGAATGTGTTGGATCAGTTTGATTTTTCAGATGAAAGATTTCCTAGTGTTATATGTTTTACTTGCAATTTGTCAGTGGCGCTAAAGAATAAAAAAACTTTAAAGTTCCAGACTTCAGTTTGTTTTTTCTGTTTAAAAATCAGTGACTTGCGAAATAAGAATCTACCAAACGTTAAAGGTTTAAATGCTAAAAGCACATTAAAAAAGAGTCAAGACAAAAATGTAAAGAAGAAAGAAAAAGTTACTGAAAAAAAGTTCGATAAGAGGTGTACCAAGTGTTTATGATTATTTGGACGCGGTATAAGTCACAAATGCAATTTCAACAATGCAATTAATGCCATCGAGTATGAAGTAACAAAATTTTCGAGCAAGGAGAACTAGAACTAGATTTCAATTTTTAAAAGCATATCGACGCTTTTAAAAAGAGTTACGAATCCCTTGGAATTCCAGTTACACCAAAGATTCATGCAATATTTTACCATGTTTAAGAATTTTGTACGAAAACAAATAAGGGATTAGGATACTTTAGCGAACAATCGTGTGAGTCTGTTCACGCTGATTACAGTAAAACTTGGGAAAGGTATAAAGTCCTAAAGAGTCACCCTGAGTACTCCAAAAAATTATTACGCGCAGTTTGCGATTACAATAGTTTGAACTTGTGATTAATATGTGATTACTTGTGAAAAATAATGTAACTTTGTTTGCATTTTTATCTTTTAAGTTGCGTTACATTATATTCTATTGTAAAAAACACTTCAATAAAAAAAATTAATAATTAAGAGATTTTGTTCATAATACAGATAGTTTATGTCTTCTAGATAAAATTTAATATTTCTCTTAGTAATTCATTTTCTTGATTAAGTAAAAGTCGAAAAATGATAAAACTTTTGCAAATTTTACAATTTAAATTCTTAATTTTCAGAAAAACATAAATTTAGTACCACAAACAAGCTCTTTTTGACAGCTGACATTTACTACTTCCAAAATATACTGGAAACTTTTGTTGTATAATGCATTGCTAGGGTTATAATATTATTTTTTAAAAGAAGCTGTAGATCAAAGTTTGAAAATGAAGCAAAAATTCTTATTTTCGCTGCCAAAAAAAAGCGCCAAGTGGATTTTTTTCTTTTTACGTTTATTTTCTTTCTAATATCACCTAGAAACAGAATCCACTTGAAAATTTTATTTACCTGAAAATTTTATTTAAATTCGCTCCAGAGCACCGTGCCCCCCGTTCGCATATATTTTTGGTAGAATTTCATTCTGGCGGTTCCAGTCATTCCAATTTCAAAACCTCAAAACCTACCCAATCCCGTCAACCGTCAAAATTCGGTAGGTGAGTGATTCTCACATTTCCAGTGACAGGAGAGTTGGGCATCTCTTTATCTCTGGTTTTAATAATAAGAAATAAGGGCGGTAAATGTTCAGGAGAGCGGCTTTTCCGAAAACGTGCACTAATTTTTACGGGAAATGTCTTAAAATACTCGTTTTTCATTCTACTACGAATATATATGGCTTTAAAAACAATATTTTCTTTGTTTTAATAGAAAAACATCGTATTTCCCGAAATTAAAAATTCACTTTTGCACTTAAAACGTCTTCAGATGTTAAAAATATATTTTCTATCAATTATATACTATTCTACTATTCCATCAATTATATACACGCTATTGATGTTGTCTTGTTAATCAACAAGAGAAATTGGTTTTTTTGTTATTTTTTAAAAATATGAAAAACTTTACAATCACTTCACTTCAACTAAAATGTCAAGGTTATGTTCGAAATTACGGCATCACTGTTGTAAATTCGAATGGCCACTATTGATTCATGCACTGATCGTTTTCGAATTATCGATACTCTCGATATTGGAGACTGAACGAGAATTGATAAAAATTAAAAATACATAATAGAAAAATTTATAATTCGTTATTATTGCAGAAAGAAGAAGTTGGACACAGAAATTCAGTCATTCAGTCTCCAATATCGAAATATTAATTTCTTTTAATTTTTCAAATTATTATTATTTTTCTATTATATATTTCTCATTTTTATCAATTCTCGTTCAGTCTCCAATATCGAGAATATCGATATTTTAATTTCTTTTTATTTTTCCAATTATTATTATTTTTCTATTATATATTTCTAATTTTTACCAATTCTCTTTTAGACTCGAATATTGAGAATTTCGATATTTAAATTACTTTTTATTTTTCCAATTATTATTATTTTTCTATTATGTATCTCTCATTTTTATCAATTCTTATTTTGTCTCGAATATCGAGAGTATCACTGCTTGTGTCACTAGTGCGCAATTAAATTTCGAACAGTGGTGCCATTTATAGCGTAAATATCATGCAAAATCATAATATTTATTATTGTTTTTATTACAAAAAACATTAAAAGTAGACAACGGGCCGGCACAATTCCGATTTCTTTGGCGCCGCGATTTGAAGGTACCGTTAGAAAGAGGAAGTCCTCCTGATTAAAAAACATATAGAGTTATAGGGTCCGCAAACGCTTAGTTTAGGAGATATTCGGCCTTAAAGTTCAAAAATTCGCAAAATTGGACTATTTCAGGGAGCTATTTCACAACATTAAACACACTTTTTTCACATTTTTCACTTCAAATTAATTAAATTGCACTATAATCTTTTAAATAAATCAACATTTTACTCTTTTAGCAGGTTTTTTACCTAAAAAATCTTTATTTTAAAAATTACATTTTACACTTGTTTCAACCTCATTTGTTTACTAAAAATTTCGACGAAATGGAGCGCTGCCATGTGATGATAAGGCAATTCGCTGAAATTCCTCTTTTTCGCAAAAATTCCTCTATTCATGCATATGGATATTTTCTTTTATAAATTTATTAAGCAAATAAGTAATATTATATACATGTATTAGTAATATTATATAATAATATTATATATACATATGTATAAGTAATATTATATAATAATATTACGTAATAAAGTGTACAGTACGAAAACTCAAATTTTGTTTCAATATGATTGCATGATAACATATTGAAGCAAAATTTGAGTTTTGGATATAAAGTAGTTATATGTTTTGGTTATTATGCACTCAAACTCATGTTTTAAATATAATAATATATATATTGTCACCTAAAATAAAAACCAATGTATCATCAAAAATAAATGGAAATCGCTGACAAATATAATAACCAAAATTTACCATTTTATAACGAAAACTTAAATTTTGAGTGCATGATAACCATAAATTATAACCACTTTATACCAAAAAGTCAATATATTTTTTTTATTTTCAACGCAGAAAGGGGTACTACGCGAAAGTACTTCAGTCACCCCGGGTATTCGCTCGGCCAGGGTTATTTTTTTAAAGCGCGGCCGAAGGCCACCAACGCAGAAAAGAGTACTATGCGAAAGTACTTCAGTCACCCCGGGTATTCGATCGGCCAGGATTATTTTTTTACTATGCGAAAGTACTTCAGTCACCCCAAGTATTATGTATATAAAAATGTTATATTAAAATCATAAACATATACATATATATATTATAATGTTATCACACGATTTTACTTATCTGTGTTTATTAAACATAAATCACATACTCATATATGTATGTATATGGAAAAGTGTTCACATATTCAATTTTAGCTTGAAAAATCTTCTTTATAGTTTTTTTTATAGTTAATAAAGAAAAAAGAATCACTCGAAAGTAGAAACAAAGAAAACGCTGTGAAACGCTGAAAAATCCTTCACTTTTGGGTTTTAAGGTGTGGCAATGCTGGTTTTTCTTGTAAATATAAGCACCAGGAATAAAGGGATGTTCAACTTATTCCAGTGTGAGAGCACCTCAAAATTAGCGTTTTTTCTAACATTTTCCATTATGGCCAGATTGAACGAAATAATAATTTTTGGGCATTTATCAACCCAAGGGCCAACATTTAGTACGAATAAAAATTACTATAAAGTGGTTATTTATTATATGGAGAAACTATTTAAATCTTTTGAAAGTATATTAAAACAATTGAATTTTGACCTTTCAATATCCAATAAAAACACTTACGCTTGTTAGCACTCATTCATTAAATGTGTTTAATCATTTTCCATTGAAAATAATACTATGATGCTTCAAATTACAAAACGTTTCATCAAATACCTTTAAATTTTACAAATTTATTTAATTTTCATTGTTTTACATATTTTATAAGTGGTCTTGAACGATGCAACAAATCCCTCCGTTTACATATTTTTTCGGTAAGATTTCAATCTGGCCAGCGCCCGTTTCCAATTGATAAACGTCAAAACCTACTGAACTCGATTAGCTGTCAAAGTTCAGTAGGTTTTGACGTTTAACAATTGCTCTCTCACTTCCAGTGAGAGAGGAGTTAAACATCTCCTTATCTCTGATAAGCACTCTAAACTTTTCAGCCATAAATTTGACAAGTGATTTTTAAATTACTAAATTTAGTTGAAAAATTGCAAAATAATTGTGAAATGTAAGCTTATTTCAAAGCTTAGAGTGTATATTTAAATATATAGTGTAAAGAACGTGAAAAAATTTAGTGAAACATAGAGAAATAACATGTTTTCTTAGTGCAAATTTTTGAATTTTTAAACGAGAATATTTCAAAAAATATTAGTTATTTTTATGTTATTTTTGGATATTCCTCCTCTGGAGAAGCTCCCCTATCCGTACATACCCCATTTATACGGAAATTCGGTTTTTTTTACCCCTCCGCCAAAGTAATCGGAATCGTGCCAACGGGCCATATATATTCGTGAATCGGAATTAAAAACGAATATTTTAAGACATTTCCCGTGAAAATTGGTGCACGTTTTCGAAAAAGCCGCTCTCCTGAACATTTGCCATAAGTGCTAAATACAGGCGATGCCGACCTTTTCATTTCCCGAAATTTCTAAGAATAAAAAGCGGTGAAATATTTTCAAAACTGTATTAAAGATGTTGCGAGTCTAATAATCGATAACCTGCTGTACCATAAGTAAATCTCTTTATTGACATCAATACAGAAAGACTTTCGATTGGAAATTTTCAAAAACAATGTTTAGCACTTTGAAAGGTAAATGTTCAGGAGAGCGGCTTTTCCGAAAACGTGCACCAATTTTCACGGGAAATGTCTTAAAAAATTCGTTTTTAATTCCGATTCACGAATATGTATGGCGCGTTATCTAATTTTATGTATTTTTTCAATAAAAACAATAAAAAATATTTCGATTTTGCACAATATTCACGCTATAAATGGCATCACTGTTCGAAATTCAATTGAAAACTAGTGATACAAGCAGTGATCGGGTTCGAAATATCGATACTCTCGATATTCGAGACTAAACAAGAATTGATAAAAATGAGAGATATATAATAGAAAAATATTATTAATTGGAAAAATAAAAATAAATTAAAATATCGATATTCTCAATATTCGAGTTTGAAAGAAAATTGGTAAAAATGAGAAATACACAATAGAAAAATAATAATAATTGGGAAAATATAAATAAATTAAAATATCGATACTCTCAATATTTGAGGCTGATCGAGAATTGGTAAAAATGAGAAATACATAATTTCGAGCGCTCGAAAAATAATATCCCTGGTCGGTCCAAAACCCCGGTGTTCAAAATTCTTCTGTGTCCAAATTCTTCTTCTTTCTGCAATAATAATGAATTATAAATTTTCCTATTATGTATTTCTCATTTTTACCAATTCTCGATCAGCCTCAAATTTTGAGAATATCGATAATTCGAAAACGATCATGAATCAATAGTGGCCATTCGAATTTACAACAGCTATGCCATGATTTCGAACATACCTTGCCATTTTCGTTGAAGTGAAGTGATTGTAAAGTTTTTCATATTTTTATAAAAATAACAAAAAAACCTATTTATCTTATTGATTAACGAAAGAACATCAATAAATTCGTGAATATAACTTATAGAAAGTATAATTTCAACATCCAAAGACGTGTAAAGTGCAAAAGTGAATTTTTGATTTCGGGAAATACGATGTTTTTTGATAAAAACAAAGAAAATACTGATTTTAAAGGCACGCGCCATACATATTCGTAAATTAGAACTAAAAACGAGTATTTTGAGATCTTTCCCGTGAAAATTGGTGCACGTTTTCAGAAAAGCCGCTCTCCTGAACATTTACCCTTTGAAATAATGTCGTGTTTCTATCTCTTTTTGAATAGTTATTTATTCCTTAAGTAGATCCATTTTGTTAGCTTTGTGTTTTCTTTATCACTTTGTGCATTAGTTTTCATTCCCTGGTTAGGCGTTAAATATGTTCTGTAAATTGCATCACTTGGTTTCCTCCTAATAGAAATATTAGCTGCAGTTACTAGTGAACATGCAAAACTTTAATGCACATGTATGTGTGCCCCTCTTTTCGATTAAATTTAACGTTACTGTCGACCTGTAATTGAACCGATATTAAGGAAAAATATAATCGAGTGAATTTTTTTTTATCTTTTACCATCTTTATACCATGTTCAGACCGACACTAATATACGCGAAAACTCTCTGTGCGACTCTAATTTAGCACCATCTACTTGTCAGCATTGGAAATCTATTACATTATCACAGTTGATTTAGACACGACAAAGAGAAAAAAATTTAAACAAACAAATGAATCAAACGCAATGAATCCGAATTCACCTGAAATCAACTTCCCAATGCGTCCTTTATTTCCATTATATGAAAAATATTTAAAAGAATACGGCTTTTATAACCAAATACTATATAACAATGCTTCAATGCTTGAAGGCAAAAATATCTATTTGTTCATGTTGTTGTTGTTGTTAACGGTTAGCTAATCCCCGTTAGGATGGTAAAGATTACTTGTGTTGTCGTCGAGGTCATCTAACGGTGGGCCCAGGAAACGTGCTGTTTCGACGGGGTCAGACCAAAGGAAGGGGGGTGTTAGATGGGTAGGGTTTGTAGGGAATGCAAAGAGGTGGCCAGTGTCATGCGGAGACTCGTTGCATGCAGGACATACATTAGGTATGTCGGGGTCGATTCTGGATAAGTAGGAGTTTAATCTGCTACAGTATCCAGAACGAAGTTGCACTAGGGTCACTCGCGTTTCTCGCGGCAACTGGAGTTCCTCGTCTGCAATAGGTGGTGGTTTGACTCCAAGAACGCCATTCACGGGAAGGGAGTCGATGAAGGTGTTGATGGCTCCACTGTGAATGGCTGTCAGTGCCTATCGATAGTTAGTTGCGTCCGAAGTCTGGTCGGCGTACTGTTCGATGTCGTCGACATAGTCGAGGAATGACCTCTTGATGCTCCTGGGAGGCGGTTCCGCTCCAAGCAGGTGGCTGCAAGGGTGATTCCTACGGAAACAACCCAGCAGGAACTGCCTGGAGAGGAGTTGATTATGCTCCTTTACCGGTAGCATGCGCGTCTCACTGTGGAGGTGTTCGATGGGAGACTTCAAGAGGCATCTCGTCGTGGTCCGGAGTGCTGTATTCTGGCAGGTCTGGAGTTTCCTCATGTGCGTACCACTGCATCCAGGCTACCATATAGGCGCTGCGTAGTTGAGGACCGGCTGGCCGATTGCCTTATAAGTTGCCAGCAACGTTTCTTTGTCTTTTCCCCATGTGCTGCCGGCTAGCGACTTGAGGATTTTGTTGCGGCTCTGTACCTTGGCGATAATCGCGGTCGTATGGGGAGAGAAGGAGCATAGACTATCGAAGGTTACGCCTAAAATCTTAGGGTTATTGACAGTCGGGATTTTGACGCCATCGACCGCAATATTAAGTTCAAGTCTATACTCCTCTAGTATAGAAGGCGTCAAAATCCCGACTGTCAATAACCCTAAGATTTTAGGCGTAACCTTCGATAGTCTATGCTCCTTCTCATCCAGTTTGTAAATATGGTCGCTGTGGATTTGGTGGGCGAAAGTTGGAGGTTTCGTGCAGTGAGGAAACGAGAAAGGTCGGAGAGGTAGCTGTTTACTTTCGAACACATGCCATCGATTCCATTGCCCGACGTCAATATCGTGCAGTCATCTGCGTACGAGGTTATGGAAACCCCCTCTGGTGGTTGAGGAAGTTTCGAGATATAGAAGTTAAACAGTAGCGGGGAGAGGACACCACCCTGCGGAATCCCCTGTTTAATTCTTCTCAGTTTAGAGGTTTCACCTCGAAATAGTACGGATGACTGACGACCGTTCAGATAGTTCATGGTCCACCTCTTTAGCCCTGGAGGGAGAGAGGGAGAGTGGTTTTTTCGATGTCCTGCAGTAGCGTTGTGTGATTGAGCGTGTCAAAAGCTTTTGACAGGTCCAACGCTACGAGGATCGTTCTTTCGCAGGGTGGTTTCTGGTTGAGGCCACGAACCATCTGGGCGTTTATGACGTTAAGTGCTGTGGTGGTGCTGTGCACTTTACGGAATCCATGCTGGTGGCTGGCTAGGCTCAGGTGGTGAGTGAAGGTCGGGAGTAACAAGGCTTCAAGTGTCTTCACTACTGGGGAGAGGAGAGTTATCGGACGATAAGATTCCCCTTTGTTGGCGGGTTTCCCAGGTTTCAGTAGTGGGACCACTCTTCCGACTTTCCACACATCGGGTATTTGAAGAGTGGTGTGTGACAGGTTGGAGACCTTGGTGAGATATTTTACTCCCGTCGAGCCTAGATGCTTTAACATTAGCATATTGATTACATCAGGGCCAATGGATTTAGAAGATTTTGCCTTGTTGATGACACCCTGAACCTCCTCATCGGTGAAAGTAAGTGGCGCGCAGTTGTTTGGCATTTTGCGCAGCCGTCGGTTAACACATCTTTTGGCTTTGTCTATCGAAGGGTGCAGTGTAAACTGCCGGCTAAAATAGCTCGCGCACTTCTTCGGGTCCGAAGAGGCATGACCATTGAATTGAACTTCAACTCGATCGTCATGTCTCTTCGGATTAGACAAAGCTTTGACAGTTTCCCAAAACTTACTCACACCGGTGGAGAGGTTGCAGGACTTCAGGTGCTCTATCCATTTCGTTCGCTTATGTTGATTTACCATACGCCGAATCTCCAAATTGAGATCCCTTATTCGGGGATCCCCGGGATCGGCATGGCGTAAGGTGTCGCGCTCGTTAGCTAGAACCGCTGCTTCGGCTGGGAAATTGGGTGGATTTCCGCTAATCTTCCAGCCGGGATGAAGCGAGCGGTAGCTGCTGCGATCACCTTGCGGAATTGACGCTCGCCAACGCATACGTCCGTAGGAATGGGTAGAGCGTTGAAGGTGCTCTCGGTAAATTCTGTGAAGCCAACCCAATTAGCTTTTTTAAAATTAATGAAGGTACGGTTGTCCACAGAAACGAAATCAGGAGGCTTCTCGATCGAGATAATTATGGGCAGATGGTCTGAAGCGAGAGTTAGCATAGGTCGCCAGGTTATGCTATTTATCAGACCACCACTAGCAATGGTAATATCAGGCGAGCTATTACAGGTGCCCATAACTCTGGTGGGGGCTTCGTCATTCATTGTGCAGAATGTCAAGTCGTCAATCTGTTCCGCCAGCTCCATCCCCCTATGATCATTTGACAGGCAGGAATGCCAAAGATCGTGGTGCGCGTTAAAGTCGCCTAGTACCATACGGTTTTCACCACGAAGTAGCGCACCTATATTCGGGTGATATCCTGTAGGGCAACATGTAACTGGGGGGATGTATATATTGAATATTTCGAGCTCGACATCGCCTGACCGGATAGCTCTGCCCTGACATTCTAGGGTAGTATCCCTTGGGTCGATGTCTTCTTCGATTAGACGGTACTGCACGGTGTTGTGCAATATGAAAGCTAGGCCTCCACCTCTATCTCGCTCGCGATCTTTACGTATGACGTTGAAACCTGCACAACTCAGAAGATCTGAGCGGCGGTTTAACTTGGTTTCTTGGACCGCAGCTATCGATATACGTTCCCGATTCATGAGTGCAACTTGTCAAGTCAGAGTGGTAGCTATGTTGCCTGTTTGAGCTCCTGACCGTTGAGGTCCTCAGTTGGCCACTCTGGTTGAGCGGCGGCGCGGCGCGCGAACTATGTGCAGATTGCACAGCCGTAGAGGCTTGTGTCGAGGTATTGTGCAGGCAACATGGGGCCACGTAACGCGTGGTCCACTCCCTGTGAGTCTTAAGGCCTGAGCAGGTCTTAAGATGGCTCCATCCATTGCATGTGTTACACCTGACCGAGGAGGAGTTTGGATGGAGCCTTTTTGCGCAGACGCAGCAGAAAAATTCCTCCGGGCCCGGGTTGGACTCAATGCCAGCACGAGTCAGGAGGATACGGAGCAACCCTGCTTCAAGGCGTTGCTCCAATGACGACAAACACAAATTAATACTCACCGATCCAAACGGGGTCAGATCGCCGATGGCAACGACTACGGGCTAGATTAGTGAGGAGATTAAATGTCTAATCACTCAAAATTTTTGGTGGGAACATAGTATTAGCTATATATTTCATTAATTTTTCATGCAGTATTTTGTCTCTTGGTTCTACATGTTTAAACATAATTTAATGCGTCCTTAGCTATTTTTTTGCAAAAGTAATTAGATTTGCAGTGATTTCAACATAATTATTTTCACACATTTATTCGTACATACATATGTATGTTGCATTAGTTATGGGAGAGCTGTATACTACTTCAGTCACATTAGATGGCGGGCCATTCCCATTTAAAAAAACCCTTGGAAATATACTTGGTTATGCTACTTATAGGCTCAGCTCCAAATACACGTTTTCTTTCTTCTACAGCTCTTTGTGAGTTTTGGCTTACTGCGCGTGAGAAATCCAGACATCCAGAATCACGTCTTTCTCCAACTCGTCTTGATCTTCATCTATACCTTTCCTTAGTGTTTAAATCCTTGGCTTTTTTAGTGTCAATTCTTTACATTACCTAGCCATCTTTTTTGCTGCCCCTTGATAAATCGTTTAGCTTTTAAGATATACCAGCTTAAAAATTGTCAAAATCAAACCATAACCTCACACTGTTTCTCACTGATTTTAGACATATGTACAATATGTGTTAAACTCTCAGATATTTTATTGAAATTTAGAGGGGATCTTTTCCTGTTAATATTATGCTGTTATGACAAAAATCGGTAAAATTGGGTCAATACTTCCCTAGTCTTAAAAAAATCCAAAAATATGTGAAATTGATATATGAATTACATTAACTTCCATATACTATACATATATAATGATTTTGTTTATAATAATACGTGCAAGCATTAGCCGAACATATCGATCATTGAGGAAGTTGATTTCATACAATTTTTTAGAAACATGTTTTCGAGTATATTTAAGCAATGGCATATGTTCATGAAATCAGTCTAGATTTTATACTAGTCCCGATATATAATATTAAATATAGTGATTTCCAGCCTTTTTTAACTTCCGTCTGACTTTAAACCGTTTACGTGTTTTATAGGATCAGTTTACATTGTTTTCAGAATAGTTTTGATTTGAGAAATTTATTTAGTGCGCATATAACTTTTTGGCTACTGTCTCAATTCCGTTGGCTGGCGAATTCAATTGTGTTCATGCCCACATATGCGCACATACATTTCGTACAAGTGCATACGGTAACAAATAAGAACAACAATTTATTTCTATAAAGAAAAGGTTATTACAAATATTCAATGATCTGCAAGATCAACTCACAGCAGTGTCTGAGCCTATCTCTTCGGCGTTCGGAAACTGAGTGAATTATAATCGGAGTTCCAACAGTATGGACACCCAAAACGAACGTCGGGAGTAAAGGACACTGCGAAAATTCACAATAACGTGCTTAAACTAATAACTCACAGTGACCATTAAACTGATTAAACTATTAATTATAAATTCGTTACAAATAATCGCCGTTTTGTTATATCCCCCTCTCCGTGAATCGATCCGATTCACTTACTCCACGTCCAAAACGGCTAACTTTGACACGGGGCGACGAAGGATTCCACTGCTTGTTCGTACATCAGCTCTCCTGATAACGCCATCAGATCCACGCTGTACCGCTTCTACCCGACCACGGCACCATTGCTTCCGCGGCATGTTAACGTCGCTTACAAATACTAGATCACCAACCTGAATTAGTCTTGGTCTTTCACACCACTTCATTCGACGTGTAAGTGTCGGCAAATACTAAAGAATCCATCGTCTCCAGACTGTGTCTCTTAACTGTCGGGCGATGCGCCACTGTTTACCAAGTGCGCAGGGTTTCGTGACGATATCGTTGACGGTTGGCGTTTGTGAAGTATTGGCAGTACCAAGCAAGAAATGATTCGGAATGAGCGGTTCATCCTGATCTGATGATAGTGGCAGATGTGTGAGTGGTCTGGAGTTGACGATGTTCTCGGCTTCAATTAACAAACTCTGTAGCGTGTGCTCGCGAGGTGCAACTTCCTTTGAAGTTACATTGAGGACACGCTTTACACACCTTACCATATGCTTCCATATACCACCTTCTGCAGGATTGTTCGGACAATTTAATATCCATTCAACTCTTTTCACAGCAATATCGTCCTGAATGCGATGACAATCAAATACCTCGGAAAATCGTTTTCCTTCATTATTGGCTCCTACGAAATTCTTACCATTATCGCTACGAATCCTTACTGGCATACCGCGACGATTGATAAAGTTTCGAATTGCAAGATTGCATGCATCGGTCGAAAGATCGGCAGCAACTTCCAGGTGAATCGCTCGCGTTGTTAGACAGGTGAACAACGCCACCCATCTTTACTTCTTACGCCGACCAACCGTTACAGTGAGAGAACCAAAGTAATCAATACCTGTGTAAGGCTGTGAGGGTATGCACTTGGAAATTTTACAAATAAGACATGTCGATATGATCTTCTTCATAGTACGTCTTATGTTCGGCACCCAGTATCTTTGCCGAACCTCACATATCGTAGCCTCCACGTTCTGATGTTTCATCCGATTATGACAGTCTAGTAAGATCAAGCGAGTGAAATCATGATTTGGTGCTAGGGTAATAGGTCGCGTGGTATCATACGGAAGCCAGCTGGCAGAATCAATACGTCCGCTAACACGCATAGCACCTTCTGTGTCGATAAACGGGGAGAGTGTGTATAACTCAGACCCCTTCACTATGTACATTTCTACCTTCTTTCAATTGATTAATCTCAAGTGAGTACGAGGCAGATTGGGCAAGGCGGCATAAGAAAATTTCGGCTACTTTTAATTCCTCGGCGGCCAGGCACCCTTCCACTTTTTTGTTACGTCACAAATCTATAAATCGGATGACCCAGGCGACCGACCGCTTTAGCTTAGTTAAACTTGAAAATCTTGTCATGTCTATAACACATGATGGCGTGGCTAACATAACAAATTTCGGGCGAAGCTCTTCTAACAGATCAGGGATTCCTTCAAATGTGGGCCAGGCTTCTTCTTCTTCCGTTTTAAATGACGGTCCATTTAGCCATCGTGAAGTTGGATGACTGTCGAATGTCGTACTTGGCCTTGCTGCCTCATCAGCAACGTTCTAGTCTGACGGTATCCAACGCCAGTCGTTAGCGTCGGTAGCGGCGAGGATTTCTGCGACACGTTGCGCAACGAATGGCTTGTAGCGACGTGTTTCCGATCCAATCCAAGTCAGAAACGGTTTGGAATCGCTCCACATCACGCATTTTTTGATTGCAACTGAATGATCGTTGACAATAGTCTCTAGCAGTCAAGTTCCTAAGACGGCTGCCAGCAATTCAAGGCGTGGAATAGTCATTGGTTTTAGTGGAGCACACCCCGTTTTGTGAAGATGTGAAGTTGCACTTCGGCAGGTGGTCCACGGGCGAAATAGTGGCGAAGGACACGAAAATTCAATATATTTTTCAACTGTCCCACTCTTTACATATAGCTTCAGGCAGAGGCTCATCCCACCGCAGTTCTTAACGCCACGATTCGCGTACCAACAATTTTGCGTTGACCATAAATTTGGATAAAAACCCAAGCGGATCAAATAGTGATATGACTATGCTTAGTAGCTCTCTTTTCGACGGTTGTTTGTGTCCACTGATGACTTCAGCGTCCATGTTGTTAAATTTGAGTGTGTAACTAAATACTACTACTTCTCTACTGCTAATGTGACTAGGCTATTCGTCAGTTGTTTATAACCATTTAGGGCGATTTTGGCTTCTAGGGAAATCGAAGAAAAGTTGCATAGTTCAAACCCGGCATTCTTGTGAATACGTCTGACTTCATTGGTTACTTTAATGGCTTCTTTAACGTTGTCGAAACTATCTTCGAAGTCATCAACATAGTGATGCTTTGTGATAGAGTCGTAGGCTCTTGGACAGCTTTTGCGGTGCTCAAGTGCGTTAATATTTTTAACATACTAGGCCGTGCAAGGCGAGCATGCGGCTCCAAATGTCATCACCAGCATTTCGTCTGGTCGAATCTTGTCAATACTATCCCTCCAAAGAAACCTTTGGGCACTTCTATCTTCTTCTCTT
This sequence comes from Bactrocera zonata, assembly GCA_037783105.1. Taxonomy (NCBI): domain Eukaryota; kingdom Metazoa; phylum Arthropoda; class Insecta; order Diptera; family Tephritidae; genus Bactrocera; species Bactrocera zonata. The sequence continues at coordinate 7,808 of JBAWJQ010006667.1, read as the reverse complement.
ATAAAAATTTGGTGAAACATCTCTTTAATATCGGCGGCGATGGCAATTGCATCAACACGAAAATTAAAAAGTACTGTCGGCATTGGTTGATATTGTTGACGATCCTTTAGTAGGTAACTGTTTAGTGAACAACCGTTGACGGCGGCGGCGGCAGCAAACACTAGGCGCAGTTTACCGGGCTTATTGACATTCATCACACTGAAGTGTGGAAGGTACCACGTTCTTGGACATGTAATTGCAGCTTCTTCCGGGCGCAACTTTCTGGCATAATTTTTATTTACATAATCCCTAATGATAGCACCATACTCTCAGGCAAATGTTTCGTCTCGTCTCATCTTACGCTCGATTCTGACCAGTCTTCTCTCGGCCATGAAGTAGCTGTCGGGGAGCTGAACATTATCTCGTTTCCACAGTAGACCGGCTTGGAAACGTCCGTTGATCTTCGTGACCGTGGACTCGAGTATCTGGCGCGCTCTTTTACCATCGTCGGGCTCGACGAGTGGTGCTGGACGTACACCGAAGCTCTCGATACTAAAGTAATCGGCCACCACATCTTGCAGATATTTATCTTCCGAGACGGACATATGCAAACACGATGTCCTCGCTTGATTGAAGTTATCAGTCGGCCCGAAGACGATCCAACCTAACTCAGTACGTGCGGCGTAAGGACCCTTACATTGTAGGGTTTTGATCTCACTAGGAATTCCCAAGTGACTGTGGTCTAATACAATAAGCACTTGGGAACGGCGTTGTCGTACGTTCGAATCGACAACCTTTTCAAGCGAGCTTCATCTACGTCAGCTTTCTGTACACTTTGTATGGGAAGTTGTAAATCCTGGATGCCGTATACATGATGCAACTTATGTTACTGGCCTGAACTGGAACCACTAATCTCGATGTCGACGATAGTTGCATTATCAGTAGGAGCTCTTTCACCCAGCCATTGTAGGGATACCCGGCTTTGGTAACCATTTACTCTGAGCTGCTCAATCAAACAAGAATCGGCCATAGTTATCGATGATTCTTCATCCACTAGAGCGAAGGTCTTAATACGAGCTTTGTGACTATGCACTGTAACTGGAACTATTCTAAACAACACTTTTTTTGCATTCCACTGTCTGTACAACTGAGTACTGCATCGGCTGTGGTTGGTCCAGATGGAATCTCAACCCGTTGCACTTTTGACATGCTCCTCGGTGGCTCATGTAGCAGTTTGTTATGTACTCTTTGACAACCGTTCGTTCTGCAGGTTTTCCGTCGGCGACAATCTGTTGTGGTATGACCATCCTGAAGACAAGAGAAACATAAGCGAAGGAGCTTGGCTTTGCTCCATCTGTCACGGATGCTTAGCGAGATGAACGTGTCACACTCGAAGATGTGGTGTCTAACATGTTTGCGGTTTGAAGAAGAGCGCGGCGCTTTGGTTCGCTCGAATGAGTCCACCCACTATCTTGTACTGTATATATTAGATCGGCCACTCCACTAAGCCAGGTACTGAAATCATTGTGGGATATGGCTGTATCATCGATGAGGTTTTTGCCCAATCGAGTTTCTTGCTCATGGGTCGCTTACCCACAAGCTCCTCCAATAATATTGGGTTACTGCTGACCATTTACTGATTGTAGGAACACGGCTAGGTTTTTTACTTTGATTGAGAAAGGCGGATTCTGATATGTGTGGCATCTCCCGTACTTGGCGCAGCTGACATTTGATAAGTAGTTCTGGACGGCCGAATAGAAATCCCAAAGTGTCCATAACGGCAGGAACGTTATCCGGATGGATTAGGAGTGAGTGCACTGTCTCTCTAGCCTCACCCTTTAAGCATCTCTGTAGACGTTGATTGTTTTGGAAATTCGAGTAATTGTATGATGCAGTTGACTGTGCAAAGGCGGCGGCGAACATAGGCCAGTCTTCTGCAAGTCCGTCGAAATCTGGCAAATCTTGAATTTTTCTCGGAAGTGTAAGCAGATGTGAACTAACGTTAGCAAATGGCTGCGACTGCAATGAAGTTGAAGGCATAGTACCTATCGAAGAGGCGGTGGCTGTGAAGATTGGCGATGTAGTACCTTCATAAGGGCACTGAGGTCACGTATGCGTGGCGGCTGTATACGTTGACGTAGACATATAAGTGTTCGAACTATTCTGCGAGTTCATTGTTGTCTGCGTTGAGACTGCTGTAGGTTGTATAGCGGTATCTACAACGGGATCCACTGAGGTCGCAATGGAATTTGACCTTGATCCGTTCTCTACGCGTATCGTGGACTTCTGAAGTTCACACTCTTACTCAGAGTATTGATCTGCTTTTGCATGGCAACGAGCATTTGTTGCTGACTTTCCACTGTAACTTTAGTAGATACGCTAGAGTTAGTTGACGCACTACCTTGATGATTGGATCCGTTATCCACATCATCATTATCCAATCTTTGATCTTTAATTGAAACTGACTTACTAAGGCTGTCTTGTTGTTGAATTCGCATACTCTTTCTAGTTGAGCTTTCCATTGTTTTAATACGGCGGCTTGAAGGAAATGTTACACAAATATGATCAGCAATTTGGCAATATAAACGTTATAATGTTAGCGATGAATAGCGAGATGGCATCTCGTTTGGCGACGTGGCGACAACGATTTTGGCGGCGAATAGAGAGATGGTTTCCCAGTGGCAATATAATACCTATGGCGATGGCGACTAATAAGCGAGAAGGTGTCCCGTTTGGCGAAACAAAACGTTATGACGTTTGCGGAGAATTGCGGGATGGCTTCCCGTTTGGCGACGTGGCGGCTACGATTGGGCGGCGAATAGCGGGATGGCTTTCCAGTGGCAATGTAATACCTATGACGATGGTGACTAAGAATTGCGGAATGGCTTCCCATTTGGCGAAATAACGGCTACGACGTTGGCGACAAATAGCGGGATGGCTTCCCGTTTGGCGACGTAACGGCGGATAGCGGGAAGGCGTCCCGTTTGGCGATAGACACGTTAACAAGTTGTGTCACGATGGCGGCTCGTAACTAATCAGTTATCCCATAAAACTTTATAATATAAATTATATGCAGTGTCTCAGCCTATCTCTTCGGCGTTCGGAAATTGAGTGTTTTATAATCGGAGTTCCCACAGTATAAACACCGAAAACAAACGTCGGGAGTAAAGGACACTGCGATAATTCACAATAACGTGCTTAAACTAATAATTCACAGTGATCCTTAAACTGATTAAACTATCAACTATAAATTCGTTACAAATAATCGCCGTTTTTATATAGCTACTTTTATACCCGTTTTCACAGTCCATACGTAAGTTGTGCCTAAATGAAGCCTTAAAGTGCCCATACGCGACACACAAGTGCGTTCGATCGGTATGTGTGCGCATGCGGTTTACCCGTGAATGGGCTTGTGCGCGTACCGAGCCATGTTCGCGAAAATGTTCGATTTTTACGATCGGTACGCGCACATGTGTTTTTTTTTTGTTACCGGAGGGGGAATCTTCGAAAGATACTGTCCTGTTTCAGACGGCATGCACGATTCATCCTACACGCGCATGTGCCGCCATTGTTACCAAGTGCGGAACCTACGGGGTAGGACGCCTACGTGCTAAACCCTAACTCCGTCTCCTCTAGCTATTTATTTTTCCTTGCGGGACCGCCACTAGGCATTTTTTCACAAGGATAAGCTTTAGCCGATTGGCTCTCGATCTATAAATTTACCAACTCCATGTGGATCACCTGTCTATCGCTCTTTCTTTGCCATTCCTTCCGTCTAAGTTCTATTAGGGCTGCCGCGCTCCATTCTCTAACAAAGTTCCACACCTGCTGGGTACGTAGCATGTGTGGTACATTGTTTTCAGGGTTAGCCGCTCTAAAAGTAGTTTCTCTAGTTTCTCTCTTTCATCTTTATAACGGGGGCACAGAAAGAAAATGTGCCACTCGTTCTCATTCCCGTTTGCACAAAAAGGGCACTCAAACCCATCGTCATGTCCATATTTGTGTAAATACTCTCTGAAGCAACCCAGTCAGGAATTGCGTCAAGTAATAGTCCGTTTCTCCGTGTTGTCTCTCTACCTACATTTGCACGTTTCTGATCAACGTGTGTGTCCATCTACCTTCTGTTGTTTTTGCCACTCATTAAGGCTGGTTTGTCTTTCTTGCTGTTTTTCTGGATTATTTAGTCGTCTGCCCGCGTTTTTCGCTTTGTCATACATTCTTTTTAGCTCTATTGCCATAATATCTGGAGGCATGATACCTGAAATAATTCCAGCCGCTTCGTGTGACACAGTCCGGAAAGCGCACGCTACTCTGATTGCACTTAACCGAACTACTGCTTTTGCCGCATTTGCATACGTTTTGTGCAGCAATGCTGGTCCCCATATGGGTGCGGCGTACATTAGAACTGATTGGCTAACTTTTGCCAGAAGAGCTCGTCTATTCTGACTAGGTCCACCTATGTTGGCCATGATTCTACTTAATGCACCGTTGCTGCTTTCTCACAGGCTTTCGTGATGTGGGTCCGATAACTTAGCCTCGCGTCAATAATTACACCCAGGTATTTCAACGACTGTTGCGTTGGGATATTGTATCCATCAATGTTGAGCGTAGTCGCTTCTAATTTTTCCTACTCGTTATCAGCACCGCTTCGGTTTTTTGGCTTGCTAACTGGAGCTTTGCTTTCGTGAGCCATTCTTTTATTTTAATCGCCGCGTGGTTGCACAGGTACTCTATCTGGCGCATTTCTTTTGCCACTACCGTTACTGCTATATCATCAGCGTACCCGATTATCTGAATTTCTTTGGGTAATGGGAGACGTAGCACACAGTCATACAAAACATTCCACAGTAGCAGCCCTAGTACAGAGCCTTGTGGTACACCGCCTGTTACAGTGTAGTTTTTAGGACCTTCTCTGTGTCTGTGTGTCTGGCAGTAATCTGTCGGAGAGGTAGCTGGATATGATCCTCAGCAGGTAGAGTGGTGTCTTCTTTTGTTTCAGGGCTTCTATGATATGCGGCCAATAGGCCGAGGTGAAGGCACTTTTTACGTCGAACCATAGAACCACCTGGTACCTTCAATAGCCTTGCTTGCGACCTCCGTTACCTTTTTTATGGCGTCAATTATTGGCCCTGTGTCTTCAAAAACCATATTGGTTTTCGGCTAAGCCCGGCGGCTCTCTTTCTAAATGTTGCTCTAGCCGCACACAGATTATACGCTCCAGTATTTTCCAGCATACATAGTGGTCGGTAGGAGCCTGGCTCCCCTGCTGGTTTATTTGGCTTTTGTATAAGGACTAGCCGCTGTTTTTTCCAGATCTTAGGGAATACTCCCTCTTGTAAACATCGCGTATAAACTTCCGTAAACAGAGTGGGTTTATATTTAATAGCCAGTCTTCACGCCTTATTCGGGATGCCATCTAGGCCTGATGCTTTATTATTTGCGAATCTCTCTGCTGCTTCTATGGTATCTTGGTCAGTGACTAGCGGGGCATTTGTAGCACCAGATTCTTTTATTTGCTGCCTTTGTAGCAATTGTGTCGGAAAAAGAGTTTGGACAACCGTCTTTAATAAACTAGGGCATGTAGGCGCTTGTCCTTTATAATCTTTAATCTTTGACATGACGATTTTATATGCATCTCCTCGCGGGTTTTCTTCGACCTTGCTGCAGAGCTCTTTAGAACAACGCTCTTCTTTATTGCTTTCTTGAGTTCATTTCGCATTCGTTTAAAGCGCTCGTTTAGCATTGTGAAATCCGCCGTTTGTCGTCCCCTTTGACACCTGCGCCTCGCTTTGTGGCATTCACTTCTTAAAGCTTCAATACCCTCATTCCATCAGTATGCGGGTTTCCTGTATGTGCCTTGTTTTTTCCTACACATAGCGGCATCGCAAGCTTTGCTCCTCGTATGTTTGTGTATGTACTACCCCACTCCATTGCCCATGCATTGAAGTCACCTGCCACTACGTTCATTGTGGTGTTCGGCACTTCTCGTACAAGGTTATCAATGATTATTTCATATTCACCTTGTGCGATGCTTGGCGGAATGTAACAGCTATAGAAGATTATTTCGCGGATCTTTGCCCGCGTGTAATAGGCTTGTCCTGTTAGTGGACTTTCTTAGAACACGTTTTCTCCACAGGCACAAATGGCCGCTTTGCCCGTTGGGTCCGAGTTCCACGTTGCTGCGCTAACGTTTTTGTATTGTTCGCAGAGTATTGCCACGTCGATTTTCTGCTCAAACACTGTATGGGTAAGCAGATCTTGTGCTGCTTCGCAGTGGTTGAGGTTGAGCTGTAGAACCCTCATATTTTGGCTTTTTTGCACGCTTCTTGGTAGAGAGGACATTTCTTGCACCTATCTGATGGTCAGAGTTCTCCTTTCCTTGTGTTTTACATGCACTGCAAGACGGCTCCTTGTTGCATGTCTTTGCAAAGTGACCTTTTTCCCCACATTTGAGGCAGCACTGACTCCTATCGTCTGAGTTTTTGCAGGTTCTCGCCAGGTGGCCATATTCCAAGCATCGGAAGCACCTTTTAAGGTTCGGCTTTTCCCTAATACCACACACTACCCATCCTATTTTAATTTTTTTTGGCTTCAATAAGTAGCCTAGCCTGTAAGGCGGGGAGGCTTATCACAGCTGTTTGGGTGCCTGCATATGACGCCCTAATTCCTCTAATTGAGCCTTTAGCAAAATCCCCTAGTTTTCCTATTTGCGTGCGAATTGCATTGGCAATGTCTTCCTCTCCAGTTATTTCATCCAGATCCCGGACTTCCATAGTGGTCTCACTCGTTCGGGCTTTAATTTTGGCTTGATCTCCAAGCACTTTGCCTATTTCGTTTGTGTAGTCAGCGGTGTTTTCCATCTGCGTGCTCTTCAGTTCCATTAAAATTTCATCTTTGGCCGTCTTTCTAATCTGGGTTACACTTTCTTCCAGTTTCTGCAGGGCATCTTCTTTTTTAACAGCCCTTAGATATCGCTATATGTCATGTTGCCGGTTCGCGCAATCACTATCGCATCAGGCCTAGGTCGGTGCTTATATGCTGCCTTCTTTTTCCTTCTGATTTCAATCCAGCCATCTCGTTTTCCCGGTGTCTGTCCTTTGTTGATTGCGGTTATTTTTAACCTTCTTTGGTTCCTTTCCATGTGTGATTTTATTCTTTTTTCTTTAAGCATCTTTAGGGAGATCTGCTAAGTCGCGAAGACCGCTTAAATGGATCTATTTCTATTACTGGTGTCTTTTGGGAGTCAGTTCCTTGCACTTTTGGATTACTCACATCTCCTGCGTTTCCCGCGTCGTTTCCCAGTACGGCAGCATAGATGTACTGCTACTGTTGCTGCCACTTCTGCTCGTTCGTTCTTCGTTTGTATTGTTTGCATCGCATCGTGTGTAGGAGGGCGGGCTGTAATAAACAGGAGCGGGTGTACTCTCGGTGGCTATGCACCTACCCCAGTTCCCTGAGGCCTGTTCTTCGCTTTACTGGTCCCGGAAAACACGGACGGACCAGTGCTCGCCCGAGCAGCGCAGACTACTAATCTTGCGCCCAATGCACACTCCTTGACCAGAGCCGGAAGGGGCTGGTTTCTGATGGACACCGCGGCTAACACCTCCGGCAGAGCAGGCTCACATCACCCTATCCATCTCAGCAGCAGAGAAGTCGCTGAAAAGATTTAAAGGAACTTCCAGTGCGCCGCGATGTACATCGGTCAAAAACTTTAACAGCCGCACCTAACATGGTGAACAGACGCTGACCAGGAAGCCGCTCATTGTGAGTCCGTCGCGCCTGGATTTTTGTATTACAAACCATGCCCTTGCATGGTGAGGGAGGACACC